>JAQIWE010004527.1:0-10690 GCA_034698565.1 Campodea plusiochaeta
TTTACTAAAATTATTACTATTTTCTACAATAAATTTTAAATGTCTATTACGAGCACCCTTGAAAACTAAACAATCGATAATTAAGTGCTCAAATGTATTTAACTCTTTTAGATTGCACATAACACACTGTTCATATGGATATTCAATTATTTTTACTCCTTGGAAATAGATTTGACCTTTGAATTGAGTTCGTATTCTCGCTAACAACTTCACAAATTGTACTGGAAAATTATTATTTAAATATAGTGCAGTTTCTAACATATAGGCCTAATCTCTATTAAATATGATATCATATTTCTGACTGACTATTTCCATATCACGCTTGTTTAATTTCTTAATAACATCAGTGAGAACAATTTCTGTAGCCATATTTCTTAAAATAACAGGAAACAACTACAGTATTATTGCTGTTGACAAATTTGGAGAGCTTGAAATTTCAGGTTCTGTCAGAAGATCTGCATAATTTTCATCTAAACTTATACTGAAGATTTAAAGAGCCTTGGAAGTGACTCTGTTCGAAATCAGTGACAAATTTTATTTATTCTAGTCGTACGTTGATTATAAAAGAACTTATGAACACAGAAAAAAATAATTAACTACAATGGACTACAGGTTTTCTTTCGTCTAGTGCAATAACATTAGCATAATGACGTACGAAATCAAATATCACAACATTATTTTGCTGCCAAATGACCATGCGCACCACTATGTTGCTGGAGTTTTCTCTGTACGAAAGAAATAACATTGTTAATTATATTATTAATTTACGCTAGTATTAAATTACAAAAAAATTACCTAGTAAAAATGTATATTACTACTAACATTGAATTATTACATGACTATATGCAATTACGCATACAGATTAGTTGAATTGAAATTGCTACTACAACATTTTGATGTAAACTACAATAATTTAAAACTTGCACTTTCAGCGAAATATGTATAAATCACTCAGCATTAACTTTCTTAAGAAGGATATTTCTTCCTGAAAATGACAAGGAACACTTTAAACGATTGAAATTCTGTGATCTGATGTATGATTATTTTATTCCCAGAATTTACCAAGTGGAGTATTCACTTATTGATTAGAAATAATATGTAGCGTGCAATATTACTATACGAAAATCAGAAAGTTGAAATGGGTAAGATAAACTTAATTAAAAAAAATTGTGACTTCTTTAAATAATAAAGAAAAAATGTTACTATTTCTGATTTTCTGTAGTAATTTTAATTGTAATTATTGAATACTTCCAGCATCAACGTAATTTTTTCCAACGACAAACCATCAACTTTGCGGATGAAATCGACGCCTATTTATGTTTATTAATGAATAACTTAATTAAGTTTCATTTTATTTCAGATCAATATAATGTTATTATAATGAACAGCGATATACAGTAGCGTAGAACTTCTTTTTTATAGCCCACTATTTCTTTATTTAAATATAGCATAAACATATAGTAATTTCTTAATGTTGTTGAGAAGTACTGTAATACAAAGTGAATATCAGTTGAAATAAAATAAAAAAATTGTCTTCTCTGTAGTATTTATTGCATTGCAACCAGTTTCGCTTTGACAAAGCATTATCAGGCAGCAAATGACAAATAAATAAATAAAATGAAAACATAATAGGCATATAAATTAAAACATATACAGTAATAGGCACATTGGCAACAATGCAATGTGTATGAACATTGTATTGTTGATATTGTGTATTGCGCCTATTATGTTTTAATTTTTTATTTGTCATTTGCTGCCTGATGATGCTTTGTCTTGTAAAAGCGAAACTACAGTAGTTGCAGTGCAATAAATACTGCAGAGAAGGTAAATTTTTGATTTTATTTCAACAGTAATTTTTATTTACTTTTTCAGCACTTATAATGCTATAACACCTAACCATCACATGATTACGGTACTATCTGATACTTCAGTGTAGAAAATCAGGGTGCATATGATTAAGGGATCCAGATTGTGGGATAATTAAAAACTTGCTGGTACATGGAAATTTTTGAGGAAGCATGAAATTGAAAATGTAAAACGAACTTTCAGTTTTCAGCTTGTTGAGTGTTCTGATGCAATGTAATGAGCGGTATATCATTAAAAATAACAATGAACAAACTGTATTAATCGAATCGAGTCAATTTCGTAGTTTTCAAATAATGACGGTCTGTAAAAAATATGATGGAATAAAAATATAAAATTGATATACTTCCGGTACTATTGGATTATAATTTGGCATAGACACATACAATGTAAAAATAACATTTTCGCTCTGTGATTTACAGTAAGAGCAAATTACTACCCGAAAGTAAATAGCAATTAAAACCGAACATAATGACTAATTGTGTGATGTTATTTCGATATACCTTTATCATTTTGGTGTTATGACGTCATGTTGAACACAATTGTATAACAACTATCAAAAGCAGACTTTGATGAGTTTTGTGTGACTTGAAAGGTTTTTGAACCAATAATAAAGTCTGACACATTTATACAATTATCCATTTGAGCGTAAAGCGCCTCTAGCGATTGAACTACAACCAAGATGGAAGGTGCATAGAAAGTAAGTGAAATATAGTAAACAACCTTTATTTTTAGATTACTGAAGTCCAGAATCATTTCCTTGGGTTTATATTCTCAATGTATATAATAACATATTTAGCTGTAGAACATTTTTCATTCAAAATATAATAGCATCACGTACAGGGAAGGTTGTCCTTTTACTTGAAAAGTAATTTTAATATATTTCACATACTGTACATTCAATACCCTGCAACTTGGATTTGTTCATTCTATAAACTTTCTTTTGCCGTAACTGGCATCTTCGATAAGAGTTCATAGAATGAACAAAACTTGTATGCAGTTCATGCGCCAACATCGCTTTTCGCACAATTGGAGAATTCCTTGTCAGGTAAAGGCAGTTCCAATTTTCATAACATATTATCAACTGAATCTAGCCTACTGTGACTTCGGCTTGAGTGATGGTACAAATTAACAGACTGGAAATCTAAAAAACCTGAGTGTTTGACAGCTTTAAAAGCTGCCATATTATTAAAAACCGCTTTAAAATTAATTTTATATTGCACGTAGAGCGTTCATAAATCAACATCTAGTAATATTTTTTATGCTGACTTCTGCTGATAATAATAAAAGACTCCGGATTAAACATTTTATTAAGTATACAACTTTATAAAAACTAAACAACCATTATGTTGGAAGAGATGGAATTACTCACAACCCTGGTGGAAACACTTTAAATTAAGTTCTGTAATTATTACGTAATATTTTGTGTGAATTAATCAAAAACCCAAAAATAGAAGTCACTATTAGCACTAGAAACAAGTTTGTCAGATGACCTAATATTAAACAGAATAAAGCATATAAAGTTAGAAAATACTTGTGATGTATACTGGTTTCCATTTGGAAATTTTACAACAGTCAAATTCCCTTTTCCCTGTATTCTTAGGTCTTATTTATTGTAAACTAAAACAAATTTTCCTACCAGTCTTCGTTTCCAAAAATTAATTAGTGAATTAAATTTGATATACTTGAAGGTAAAATAATTTATAATCTACGGAACCTATACATTAATTGATGTTAAATATCTTAGTCATAGCATTTGATAAAATGTAATTATTATAATGATGAAGATTTCATTTATTAAAAAATCCAGATAAGAAATTGATGTTTTTTTATAGTGTTTAGCACCGACTTTAAAGGATTCCTTTTAAACTTACAGTACTGTCCTTAAAGGTTTACCTGCACGTAATGAAATTCCTTGTTTTCTGTATTTTTTTTGTAGCTTATAACCTATTATTAAAATCATATTTTTAAAAAGTTTGATACTTTTTGACCCAACGGCTCAAAAGATATTTCAATTCATAGAAGTTCTATAAGGTGGCACAAATCTAACTGCTTATCTTCCCCACCTTGAGAATATATGAAAATTAGTCGCTGAAAACAACATTATCAGAGCATATAGAATTATCTACGAAGAAGTAGCAAAATTTACTTAACAATTAAAAAAAATTAATCATTTTATTCACATATTAGTAGTTGTCTCATTTTTGGCCACATTTGCTCCGCTACCTTAGAGCTTATTTTACCGCATTTCTAAGGTGAATATCTTCACAAGACCATAATCGGCGATTTTTGGGAGATAAAAAAAAATAACAAGAGTTATTTATATCAAGAAGACTAATATTATGTTATAATATCAGAATAGTCAATTTCCCTTACCTTACATTTACCTTACAGGAACCAAATGAAAACAATCGATTAGAGACATTTTTTTACCGAATTCAATAATGCTTATCGAAACACAGTGTTAATCAATCTTGTTTTGTATATTGTATTGTTTATTGTCATTATTGTGGAATATTATCTGGCTCGGCCATATAATTCAATTTTTTTATGATTTAAATAATTCTTATTTGCAAATGATATTTAGTTGTTACCAGGTTTCCAAATAAAAATTTATCTTTCAAAAACTAACAATTATTTTGAGAAAGTTTTATCAAAAGTGAAACCTGATAGGGTAGATTCCCTGACATTTTCAGAAATTAATTTCTAATTCTTTATATCATTATGAAGTTTTATAAAAATGCAGATTATTCTTTCAAAGAATTCATTTGGAAAATAATCTAGTTTATTTGTGTGTAAGCACGGGAAAAAATATTTACAACTCCTTAATGTTGACAATATATTTGTCGTGTGAGGTTCTGCAAGCGTATAAGTAAGTTAATATTATTTGACATTCTCCTAAAGCTATAATACTATTACAAATGCAAAAACATTTCTGTTGTAAATATACTAGAATAGTATGCTCCAAAGTCAATCTCATAAAATAATGAGCTCATACAAGAGTGCTGTGGAATTTTTATTTCGAAAGAAAAAAAAATGACAACATACTGTACCCCTCATTATCAACACATGAAGCATACCTGAGAAATCATAATTAATGGATAAAACGCCAGTTAGAAAACAAATATGCCTCTGGTATGCTTCATGTATTGATAATGAGAGGTATATTGTCATTTTTTTTCTTTGGAAATAAAAATTCCACAGCACTCTTGTATGAGTTCATTTATGCGCATTCTATCTGAAAACCCTGTTTACAATAGTCCTCGAAAACAACAGCACTCCAGCGATATCACATCTCCACTAGCACCTATAAACCAATGTTCCAATGAATTACAACTTACTGAGAACCATATGGAATCGTAGGGAGTCCTAACTCAAGAACACAATATTATTAGGTTCCTAGGGAGGACATTTATCATTTTTATTCCCTTAAACTGCTGTCATCTCCATCCACATAATTTTTCGTCTAATCTCTTTTCAGAGAGGCGTAATGCTTTTCCACTTTAATGGTTTGTTAAAAGTCCTAGCTGCCTCGGACATGAGACGACGTGGATAAAAGAGTGGTCTTCGGACATTCATGAATGGTAATATTGTAATGGAAATTGCTCGAAAATGTACTAAATATAATAAAATAATGCTTTATTTGTTTCGAGTCCAGTGATTGATTCTGTCAATACTGTAGTTTTGAGAAATAAGAAATTTCTGTGATGTAATTGAATTACCAAAGTATTCGGTCATAAATATGATAATAAGAAATTCTTATTATTACACTACATTCTTTCTGAGAGAAATGCATTCATAATTATGTGCTTATCATTTTTTAGCTTATACGTTGCAAAGAGGAGTCATAGTTACTTATTTATACTTTACGTTTCTGTGCTGCAAATTATCTGCAGATAGGTATACTGGTACTATACATTTAATAGTCTTGTACAGTGTATCCCACAGATCTATTGTTACAGTGGCAACAAACTAACACAATAATGTCAATAACTGAATATATGTTTGAATAGTTGTATAAATTTTTCATTTTATTACATTGTTATTATAGTAATTATTATGTATTATTTTTATTGATATACAAGACTGGATGAAATTACACTGTCAATGCTAATATACTGGATGTAGCATTTATTTTTAGTTAGTTATTTTCTTACGACATTAATAAAACCTGGTAAGGAAAATTATATACGGTATACATGTACATATGATATTTCCGATAAAAAATTAATAATCTTTTTGTAATTTTACAGCCAGGGAACATTATTAGACCTATGGATTATATAAAGTTATTGTATGTTTTTATGCATTACGAAATACAGGCATATGGAAATGTAAGATGAACGTCATCAGAATCTTTGAAGATACATGGGATTTGGATTTTCAAATAAACAATTTAATGTTACTGTTAATGTACAGTACATCACGTTAGATACGGTTACCTTCAAGTCTCAGCTGAGATGTAATATTTTGTTTCAATTATGAGTTGTGTAGATTAGTTTTATTGCTCACTTCATACTATATATACCAAATATTTGTATTTTAAAAAAGATGTCTAAGTGGAATCTACTTCGAAAACCTACTGTTTTCTATGAAATAATATTAAATGACATCAAAATAGTAATAAGTTTAAGATTAAAAATTAACTTCCGACATAATAAATTCTGGTGTCACTTTTCTTATAATTATAATTCAAAAAATCTGAAAAGAATAAATAATGACGAAATAATCTAGTTTTTATGTCACACTCATCTCATTGAGATAGGCTAATTGAAGCTACTTGAAAAATAATATTCATAATTATAATGTTATAATAGTAACAAAATTTCAAATTTAAGTACCAGTTATTATTTTTATTGTAAGTATTTTTTCAAGAAATATTCTCCTTTGGTATTTTCATTTTGAAAAAATATAGTACCAAAAATCTATTCAGTAATGCTTATATGCAATATTAATATATAATTTACTAAAAAAAAGTGAAAATGCATTTTGATATTTAAACGAATAAAAGGTACTAAATTGATTCAACAGTATTAAATAGGTAAGGGTTTTCAGTAAGTTGTAAAGTACTATGTTTCATTTCACTCGATATCCTGAGGGGTTTATAATGTGAATTCTAGTTGGTTTAGGGATAGGTATACTTTTAATAGCTTCTTTAGAGTTTTTAAAATTGAGTGGTAGGCTATAGCCACCTGATAGTCATGTACTGGAGTCTGGAGAAGAAAGTAATATATACGAAACGTTATTTTACAAGTTTTATAATATGTAACAATCTTCTCTTTATCTTAAATTTACAATATAATGAATATGAATATCTATTTAATCATGGTCATAGTGTAAGTAAGGTCATAGTAATTAAGGTCAAAGGTTTAATAATTATATCCATTCCTGCATAGAGTGAGATTGGGGTAAGTTGGTACCCCCAGCCTGATGGAAGGTATAAGTATATCCATCAGTACCATCTGCAGGCAGAGATCACAGTGATCGGTATGGTTGAAAGAATGGATTTTTACAGGCGTAGTCGGTTGCAAACTGACATTAACGGTTGTAATACTGCGCTTCATGTCTGGCGAGCATGTATAGTATATTATAGCCTATATACAGTGGAAATATTCTGTCCAACCCATGCAGTGCATGGATGGGGTCCACAGACGAAGAAGAAGTCAATCAGAAATATATTTTTTACAATGGGGTATCAGACTGATTGAAGACATTTTTTCTGTACAGAGGAGCAAAAGAATGTTAAAGGTTCATTAAAGATCGATTCGAAAATATTGCATTTTAATTGAAAAATTCCGCAAAAATATACAAAGAATGCCAAAAGTACAACAATTTGTTCAGTAGTTACGATTTATCTGACAAAATCTGTAAAATCAGTTATTATAAGTGGGCTTCGATTCATAAGAACTGTGACGTCATTATCGTCAAGGACCAACACAGCTGTTCAGTTCATGTCGTGTGTGCTGTTCTTGTTCAGTGTTTGTTTTCATTTTTGCAAAAAAAAAAAAAAATGCGTTATTTGAACGGAAATTGATATCAGTTTGAACCTCATGATTCAGAAGAATCTGATGATGAAAATAATGATCACAGTAGTGACACATAGCCAGCACAGATACCATGCGCGTTCCCTAGGAAATGTGGACTGGTAAGTTTGAAAAATTGATGTACAGTATGCAGCTTAAGTCGAAGGGGAAGCTAAACAGCAGTCTCAGCGGGGACCGAGTATGCTATCACGATTTTAAACTTGACTCGAGCGCTTTGTGGCCTCGGCGAGCTAGTCGTGACCACCAAGTCTGATTAAATCACAAACGGAGGCAGAATAATCATTCCCCACAAACCCCACTTGGACTAGCTGAATACTAGACAAACATTGAAAAAAAAAAAAAAAACGTTGCCCTTCTAACATTGTTAACCAATATCGAGATTTAATTAATAAATAGATCAACACATCCAACAACTTTCATAAAAATAAAAATAAAATTCTACAAACTTCAATCCCGTCTTATGGGCGCGGTCATGACACCATATGAAGTGGATGGCGTTCGGGTTCTTTCTCTTTTGAAAATTATGACGTAACAGTTTCGGTTTCTAATTCTATGCAGTTATGTAATGCCGTTAAATTATATTTTTCAAGAAATTAATATTTTGTAAATTCATTTTTAGTTATATATTTTTCGAATAATAATATTTTACGGCAATTAAAGATCCTTTAATGGAATAATTTATTTATTTATTGACAAGGTAACAACAGCAGATTTTGCCTTATAGTTACCGGACAGTTTAAAATACCAGTAAATTCACAATAATAATATTCAGTAAAAAGTGAAACATTTTAAAATTCATTGTTTCGTAACACCCTGTAAGGGCATGCGTAACACCCTTTAAAGGCTAAGCTGTGTTGGAAAAGATGACTTCCCGCTGGGATAAAATACGGTTTTAAAATTAAAATAATGACCGTCTCATTACATCTGGTATAGTACCACCAAATAGCTCTAAGAAGTAGAAGAAACAAGAAAGAGAGAAACATTACTTTACTATTATATAAAATAATAATTATTATAAAAAAATAAAATAATATGCTGTATATTTTTCGCAATGAAAATTATCAAAAGCATTATTGTTATACAACTGAATTCGAGAAAAACTTTATTTCCCTAAGAAGCGCAATCTTTACGCCTTGTGATGTTTTTTTTTTTTTTTTAAATATCCTTGCTGCACTTCATAAAACTAATTTGAAGGTAGAATTTTAGAGAACTTTCTATTCCAACATCAGTTAAAAAGTGATTGACTGATATATTCCAATGAATAATATAAAAATTGACATATTTTAAATTTTATATTCATGTTAGCATTATTAGTTTCTGAAATGTTCATAGCAAAAGGAATGTTATAAATGTATATACTGTAGCACATTTTGACAGTTCTAATCCTCTAACAGAGGGAGGATAAAGGGACCGCCGTTGTTTACCATTGCAAAGAAAACTTTCTCCTGTCAAAAGCGTGAATTTTCTTAAATACATTTGGGCCTTATCTTTGCGAGAGGGGTATGCTCATTATTTTGTAGCCAATCTGTTATAATGAACATTTCACATTTTTACACTCTAAAACTACCTAACAATGCTAACATACAACCAAACTAAATCTCTTTTTAATACAAACGAATGTACCCAATTAATAACTCCCGTATAATCCACTGTGTTTACACCAACTCCGTATAAAGTTCAATCCCCCATATATAATACTGATCCCCCGTATTTTATACTATCCCAAACACACACAAACACAGAAGCCCTCTGGTGAGTAAATTTGAAAACACATCCATTTGAATTATGATAAGTGATTCTTCCATTGCCAGAAAACCCAATCCTATTTTGAAAGTGGGACATCAGCCGTGATAAATATCATCAGTATAGTGTAGGGCTTGGGGTAGTGCAATACTTATGGGTGTAGATGTGTTTCAGTGACTGGGTAGTTTGAAATAAAGAAGTGTCTACGGTACATGTGCATTGACAATTGAAAGGTGGCGTGGATCAGTTCAATACTCCGATAACTTTTTTTTATGTATTTTTGAAAACTCTTGTGCATTTTTTGTTCTTTTAGCTACATAACAATATTGTGGATCAGAGTGACGAGTCATCAAAATTCACTGGATCATGCAATGTTCACTCACAGTCACCAACTATAATCATGTGATTCACTTTATACCCGACTGATGACGGGTGACTGTCACTGGGTCAAATAATGACTGGGTCACTTATTCAAAATATTTGTGCCTCCAGTCTATGCAACATAAACCTCCTAATAACTTTTCTTTGATATTTATTTCCCTGGGTGCTTTTATTTATTATCATTGTACGCCTTCTAAAATCTTACAGCAGGGTTTTTAAGAAAATATTCAGATTTATTCAGATTTTTCAGTTTCATTCATTGTATTCCGTCATTATTAGAAGAAAACATTATGTAATACGAAGTTGCATTTCTTTAAATCAAGTGATAATAACATGTTATTTGATTATTCCATAAATTTTCTTTATTGAATTTGCATATGTGTCTCATTTCGTACTTACCCATTGGTAATTTTACAATTTGTTCTTAATATTTCACAGAGTAGATTATATATTTTTCTTAAATATTTTCGTTTTAACAAAAACAAAAGTTATTCATTGTACAGTATGTACTGTAGGCCTACACATGTATCTCAAACTACACTGCTAAAGTTAATTCAACTTTTCACCTATTATAGCTTAAAATTATGTATTTGAAGAGCTTCTTTACACCACTAACACCAGTATCTATATAATAAATATCGCGCATATTGAAAGAGCAA
>JAQIWE010004528.1:0-10690 GCA_034698565.1 Campodea plusiochaeta
TCTTTTTAATACAGAAACTGATCTATGATACTATCGAACCGAGTTATTTTACATGGAAACACTTGGCGAAAATAACCCGGGTAGAAATTTTAGCCTGAGTTAAAGATAACCCTGGTTATTCTTTGTCCATAGGAACTTAGTATATATATACTCTAGAACTAAAATAAAATCTGAATTTTAATTAATAACAGAGCTAGTCTGCATTATTAATCAAGCACTTAGATAGGCCTAGCCTATATTATAAAATATTTGTTTCCTGAGAGTTAGTTTTTTTCCATTAACCGCTGATGAAATTTTTATATTACAATGAAATGCTTGTAAGGTAACCAATTTATTTTGCCTATTATTTATAGGTTAAATAACTCATATTTCAATGAATTACTATTAAAATGTTAAATAGTACTGCATCTAAATTGCTGTAGTACAATAATAATTTAATTACAACCCATGATATAAAGTCTTAAAATGAAATGAAAAATAGGTATGGTTTGATAATATCACAGTGAAAAACTGCAGACAATCTAAAGTTTGTCAAAAGGGTAATGAATAAGAAGAGAAATGCATGGTAGTAATATATTGTAACTACAGTTCTACTCCACTCAAAAAATTAAAGACTAACTTTAATATGATGCTGCCAGTTGGAATAATTTTTTTAGACCCTGAGTAAAAAAATCCACTGAAGAGATATAATATATATATAGCCTATATATTATAAATATATAGATCACTGTCGAGCTTATAAAACCTCTTTATCTTCAATACAATAAATGTGTTAAACCTCGTAAATCCACTTTTTTCCAAAAATGAGATAAGATGTAGAACGGTATGTCACATCAATTTTTGCACGTTGTGTCAAAACTAACTTGTAATTTTTCAGCCAATAATAAGCCTGAAAATTAAATCTCTTTATAACACGTCTTTTCAATTTAAACATACAAAAGGCTAACATTCAAGTTTTCTTCACTTTCCTTAAAATATTCTAAAGTGCAAATATAGAGTTTTGCAACCGATATGATTTTAAATATGCAGATTGATTTCTACCCACAATAATGATATATACTACATATTACTTACTTCTTTAATAATATTTGTACTGATATCTGTTTGAGGTAAATCATCCAGTAATGCATAACCATCATTTGAACCATCCAATACCTGAAATGAGATTCAATCAATTTAAACGGTACTGCCTGAACAGGAAGTTGGTTATTGCTAACGCTGACATTTTGACACTGTGGACTCGTCAAATTTTCCAGATTCAAGGAAAAACTGTTTCTACTGCTTTTAGACTTAATGCATCATTGACAACTAATTTTATGAAATACATGTACAATGTTTTACTCTTTTGACAAGAATTTTCAAATGAATGTACATGCAAACTTTGATATTTTTCATAATAGCTTGGAACAAAATTTAAACTTAATACTCAAAGGACTTGATGTTTTTTGACTGCTTTTAAGAATTATTTTAATTTTATTTTTAACTGTATTGTACCATGGAATACTGTGTCAAAGACTGTAGTCCTATTGTATTGAACAAATAAATAAAAAAGAATTCAAGGTATGAAATTGAGTGAGATAGCCTGAAAATGAATTACCGTATTTAATTACACAGGTTACAAGAAAAAAATGTAGTTAATTACACAGTTTACAAGAAAAAAATGTTTTTCAGTTAAAATTGTGAGGTCATTTTGAAGTCTGTGCAACTTTAAAACAATATAGCATGTGCATACAAAAACAGAAACTTTCAGCAAGTGTCATGAATATCTGATAACTTTCTTAAACTTTTAAAACTTGTATGACGTTCTTATTAATTATTTTCATTACCTCTCCTTCCAGTTGTTTCCTTGCAAGTGAAAGAGTAATGAGTGCTTCATGTTTCTGTGGGTCTAATTCCAAAGCCTTCTTGCTATCCATGTAAGCCCACTCATAATAATGAAGTTTTAAACCTAATGCAAAGAAGAAAAATTAAAGTTGTACTGCAACATAATAATTATGAGAGTTATTTTAATTTAAGAATAATGTAATCTGAAGTGGTAATACATTATACAGAATATTAGCCATGAATTATAAATTAAAGAACTAAATCATAAAGGAGCCGTTATGATCGTATGGTGCCATAAACATAAACACATCTAAAAATTATTGTTAATGTTTGTGCTACATTAGTGACTTATATAGTAACTTTAAATAAATTTCAAATGTTTTTTAAAATCCTTTTAGACAAACTATAGCCAATGAATTTATTATACTTGTATTACTTTCTATGATAACTTATAGAAATGTACCTGTCTTTCATAATGGTTAAATCTTAAATGAACAAAAAATAAATTGCAATTAGACAGCTACAAGCCAATTTTCATTTATGGAATAACAAAAAGAATCTGCCAATTTAAGGGGGGGAGGGGGATATTGAAAGAAGTACAGTATAATACTTTACATATTAGAACTATATAATATGTAAAATTTACTGTACATCATATTGTGCTAATTAATAAGTAACTTAGTGAACAGTGTCATAATGCGAAACTATTAGTGCCTTCAAAAGTAAACTAGCAAACGGACATAGGAACTGAGTTTCTGCTACCGGACTTTCATCATAGATCAACATTGAAAGTAAGCAAAACTTACTTGCTTTGGCCCTGCTAAGATAAGCTTCACATGTAGGAAGTGCTTCAATACTATTGCTGTATGCCATCCAGGATAGAAAATATTGACCTTTACAGTAACGACAATCACCCTCTTTTTGAAGCTGAAAATAAATAACAAGATATTAACATAAATAAAAATACTGCATTCTACCACTTGCACTACTAATCTTACCTTGTATGAAAATATTTTCCTTTCTAGTCTGGAAAGATCTGAAAATGCCATCGCAAAACTTTCTTTGTTTTCATCCTCGTTATGGATATATTTTATTCTGAAAAAAAAAAAAGAAAATCCTTTAGAAAATGTTTATTTACTGAAGAGAGAGAGAGAGGGTTCTCCTTTAACTGTTTACTTATCAAAGTTATTAGAGAATTTTAAAATATCAAGTGCTGCAGAAATACTCAAAAATTCACAAAAGCATGAGTTAATATTTTGATGATAAAATCTTCTCGGTGTATATAATTAGACTCAAGTTTTTGGTACTCTTTAAAGTGATCTAAAACACATATTAGGATTAGGATCTTATTAGAAGGGATAAATTGATGACATAATCCTTTTGATATCTTGTAATCCTTGGTGACAAAATATATTATAATCTAATACTGCACATTGATTATCATACCTTTCCCCTCTTGCCCTCATAGAGATAACATATTTTGAATAAATGGTATCAATACATTTTCTTGCATCTATATTATTTGGCTCAACATTGAGAATTGACATGAAATCATCCATAGCCTAATAGAAAAACAAATTAGCATGAATACAACACAAGTTTATAACCAATAGTCTGTAATAGCAGAATTTTATCATTTAGTCTGAAATTCATATTTTTTTACTGATATTCTGTAAAAGAAATATTAATCATGGAAGAAATTACTCTATTGTGGTATTTAGTTAACTTTGGGGAGATTAGATATAAAATGTGATGTATAAGCATTACATAACAGCTGATGACAATTGCATAAAATTATTAAATAGGCTTATATATAAAAATTGAACGTTAATGTTCTTCAAGTAGCAAAAGTTCGGTTAAATAAAACTATTTCTAGGCGCAATAACATTCTGCTGTTTGACATCCCTGAAGACGTCACCCCAAAAAACGATAGTTTTGAAAAGGATCTTCTGTCTGCCATTAAAGAGAAAGTAGGTCACGAAATCAATGATAAGTCAGTGGAAAGATGTCATCGAATCGGACAATTTTCGAAGGATAAAAATCGACCGACAATCATACGGTTCGGGAGTTATAAAGACAAACTGCTACTAATTCGAGCGATCATCGGTAAAGCAAACTCAAGCAAAGATAAGTTTCCATTCGGTTTTAGTGACGATTTCTGTCCAAATTCCCGTTCGATCCGTCAAAAGTTATTGGAGTGGAAAAACAAAGCAACCGACATGAACTTGAGCACGAAACTTATTGGTCTCAGGTTACGTATTGAAGATGACTGGTTCTGTTATGATTTAGTTAATGACTGTCTCACCCAACCAGATGGTTCTCTAGTTAAAAATCCGCTTGATATATTCAAGAATTCAAAAACCCCTGGTCAAAACGTATCGAAAAATCCGACTCGCAATAACAGTTATGGAAAGCGTAATCGAGAGAAAGATCCATCCTCAGAAACTCAAGGTAATAAATCTCAAAGAACTTTGGTTTTTAATAACACGAGCGACCTGAACAGCATGAACTCTACTACTGAAACAGCAAACACACCAGGAACTGCGTGAGGTGTTGGCTATGCCCAATCCTCAGTGAACAACATAAGGAACTCTTGTAGGCCTAAAGGTTTTGATTTCTCTCTAAATTTAAATTTAAACTCTGAAACATGTAATGCTCCATTACCGTTACCTTTTAATTTTGTAACTTTTAATTGCAATGGTTTAGTTTCCAAATTTTCAAATCCTGATTTTATTAATTTTGTTAACTGTTATGATGTAATTGCTCTCCAGGAAACATGGATTGGTACAAATTCTTTTATCGATCATACTAAAAATGTCTTCAATAGATATTCCTCTTTCCATACCCTGGGTACCAAAGTCAAATCCAAAGGTCGTTTTAAAGGTGGCCTTTCTCTTCTCATTCATAAAAAGTTTAATATTCATTCTTATTTTGAGGGGACCTTCTACCAAGGTTGCAGATTATTTATAGATGGCTTACCAGACCAAATTGAACCTATCCTCTTTATTAATGTTTATCTCCCCCCAAATATGATTAAGAGTGAACTTGTAAATGTACTGCATGAACTTAGTCTCCTTGTTTATGATAATCAAAATATAATCTTGTGCGGCGACCTGAACGGGAGAGTGGGTGAGTGTCAGGGGTACTTTCCATTAGGTCAAACTGAAAGTCTAAGTTACGAAAGAGAGGCCCTCGACATCATATCAAACTGTCAAGGTCGTTCAATTCTAGACTGGTCAATTAATAATAATCTCACAATAATAAACGGCAGATCAAGCAGTGACAAACCTGGAAAGTTTACTTTTTTCAATCATGCCGGTCAAAGCACTGTTGACTATTTCTTGTTATCTGATAATCTTTGTACTTACTGCCATGACCTTGAGGTGGGTGATTTAATATGTTCCGATCACCTGCCTGTTCTACTGACCTTGATGAGCTACCCAATTGTTACTCAATTGAATGTTGATGTAAAGAATAATCCCACTAGAACTAAATTAAAATATTTATCTGCTACCGACTTGTCAGTCGCAAAAGTAAAATTTTGGGATAAATTATCCCCCTCCCCCCCTCTATCTCTCTCTTATGATGTCTTCACACGTAACCTCAAAGATTTTCTCATTAAAAGTAATTTATTAGTTGAATTCCAAACCCCGGCAGTGGTGTTATGTTTTAAGAATGGTTGGTATGACTTCTGTTGTCTACGTGAGAAAAGGAAAGTAAAGAAGTTGTTAAAGAAATTACTAAAGCACCCCTCCGATGTCAACAGAATTATCTTCGTTCAGCAAAGAAGAGCGTATAAATCACTGTTGAACGCTAAGAAACGTTCTTATTTTCGGAAAATTTCCTCAGCACTTCTAAATTGTAAAAATGCTAATGTTTTCTGGTCTACAATAAATCTCTTCCGCAGATCAAAAAATATTTTACCAACTGGTTTAGATAATTGGTTTGACGAACTATCTCTAAGATATAGTACAAAAGCTCATATCACCCCTTCATTCTACTATTTAGACATTCATGTGGAACTTGATCCTAGCATCTTAATTGGAGATATAACAGTCTCTGAAGTCCAAAACTGCATAAAAAATCTTAAAAATTCATTTAACCCTGATTTGGACTTTGTTACAGGTTCCTTAATTAAGCAGTTGAGTGGATCTGCTCTAGCATCATTTATTTACAGATTTAGAAGGGTTGATAATTCAGGTGTTTTTACCCACATAACGATTTTATTCTCGATGGCAGCCTCCACCTGTTGAGCATATGTGGAACTGCAAATTTTACCTAGGTGATGTCATTGATAACCAATCAGCGCTTGCGTACAGACATGTAATGAAAGAAATATCCTGTCATTTCCCAGTGACCGCAGCACCTCTGTAGGCCGTTGCCATCACGAATAAGGTTTTTAAACACACTAATTTGATGTCCTATGCAAGTCTCCAGAGTGTGTAAGTTTTGAAAAGACGTAATTTCGGGCAAGTTAGAAAAAAACTTGCACGAGACATGAGAATCTCCCTTTATCTATTGAAAATATTATAAAGTATAATTATTATTATTTACCTTAATTTTTTTATTTTTCCAGCTTTCTTAAATTGTCCGTTGTATAAGCCTATTGAAAGGGTACTACAAGGATGAGTTGCTTTATATGTTCAAGTCCAACTGGAAGTAGAGGTTATTCACTTCTTAGTGCTAAAACAACATTCAGTACTACACCATTACATGTAAAGGTAACACTAAAATGATTATCTAAAAGTGCCTCATGTAAAATTCACTTTGCAAATGGATTAAGTTATCTAGGCTAAATCAAGAGATTTTTGCTTTTTAAAATAAAATAATAATTTTAAAAATGTCTCTTTTGTTTTGAACTTGTGAAATTTTTGACAAGAAACAAGTGATTTTTATGAAATTTTTCTGTGTTCTTTATTTCTTACTGTTCGAGAATGTTTTAGCTTTTCATCATTAGTTTAAAAGGGAAATTTGAACCTCTTCCTTGCATATATGTCACTGTCCGCTTGTTAGAAAAGGAAGAAATTTGGATAAAATGAACTTTTCAGAATCTTTGCAAAGAATGTGATCTGCCCAGCATCCTACTAAATTCAAATTTTTGTTTTGAAACTTATATTCAGTTCTAAATTTATTAAATTAAACCTGTTTAATTATGATATTCCATTGGCAACATAATTTTAATTATATCTATTTTTCATAATTAATTTTTCCATTTTCCATATTCCAGTTAAGCAGTGTAGCTAGTGAATATGATCATATTTCGATTGGAGTTCTAAGTACATGTGATGTTATATGTATGAAATGTTTTAAACTTATTAATCTATTGGAGAAATTAGAAGATCAAATTAATGGAATTAAAGGAAAGGTCAGTTTAGTTTATCAAAACATACAAAAGTGAGATGTAAATTTAATCGTAGTTGCAATTACTGGATTATATGGTAATCTTGCTACTTGTTTTCTGTTTAAGAGTCGTCATATTTACACGTAGGATTTTATTATTAAACTTATATTACAAAGAACTGGGTTTCATTAATTTTTTTAATATAATTCTGTATGATGACTCCAGACATTAGATAAATAAAGACTAGATTTCTCTATGTACCTATTCGAATTAAAGTAAATTACTCATTTTAAAAATTATACATTTTATATCTAGCATCCCTTTATAGTGTAGTACTTTTTTTAATATGTCTTTTGTTAGATTGTTCTTCTCAAACTTTACTACCCTATTTAGAACAAAATTTGTTTAAAACAAAAATCCTCTATTCTGGACATAATATTTGAAGCACATTTTCTTATTTCTCCAGATTGTTTCAAATCTTGAATTAAAACATACTAAAGTTGAACAGTCTGTTATTAGTAATTCTACAGAAGATTTAGAAATATTAAAAGAAGAAGAAGGAGAACAGAATGAAATTATTGCAGATGATAATACTTATCAAGATAATGATTATGAAGAAGAACAAAATGAATCGGATGACTCAGATGCTCCACTTATTACACAGTAAGTACAAAACAAAAAATTTGAAGGTTCAACGTCTGTTTTGATGTGCATATTGTTTGAGCAGAGAAATTTTGGTTTGTAGCACATACTTTCATGCACTGTAGACACATTTTCAATATTTCTTTGCTCAAAAAGTGTTTTTCTGTAATTTACTTTACTACAATATTGACATATAATATACTTTTTATATCCCACTCATGAATATATAATTAAATAAACATTTCAGATCGCATATATTTTGTAAATATCTTCCTCAGTGTAATAATTTCATTTCACTTACATGTAATTTATGATCATTAAAAGAAGTTATAAATAAGTTTTAGTACAATTACATTCTAAATATTTTCTTGCCTATGTTAATTACACATTTTGTAGGACAAAAGTAAAAATAATCAACTTTAATAATTTGTTGTTTTGTTCCAGAATTGATAAGAAATCCAGAAGTCCAGTTAAATCTAATTTATCAGAACAGAAAACAAAGAGAAAATCAGATGTAAAACCAACTTGTCAAGAATGTAATAAGGTGAGAGGAAATTTAAATTAAGAATAGGCCTATTATAATTGGTTTCAAATATATTTTATAATACATAACAATAAATCTAATTAGTTTTTGTATTAAGTCTGTCTAAGTGATTATAAATAAGCAGTATGGTTTCTAAATATTACAGTAGACCATTTTTGATGACTATTTTTTATGGAAATTTTATTGTTTTAAACTGATTTTTTTTAAATGAGACGTTTACTGATGGCATATACAAAAATGAAAAGTTAAACTCTTTATTTTGTATCAATTAATGGTGAGCTGAGCTATTAGAAAATCAAACATTCAGTTAAAAATTAAAATTTCATAATATTCATTTCACTTGAATTTGTACTCCAATTTTGAAGTTTTAGAAAGCTCTTGGGTCATGCTATGATGCTAACAAATTGTACACTCAATCTATATTAAAGTTTAATAGGCCTATAAAATATATGAGAACTTCATTATTGACACTGTTCATCAATTAAATAAAGTAAAAGTTTCAAAATTTATAGCATAGTAACTGATCACAAATAATCATTTAAGGTCAGAAGTGAAGTATAATTGAAGTGAAAAACATGAAATTCTTCACAAAAACCATTTATTTTCAGGTATTCCTTAACGCGTACAACTTAAACCGTCACATGACAAAAGTTCATTCCGACATAAAGCTGTTCACTTGCACGTTATGTTCAGATGTGTTTAACAATGCAAATGAACTGGATGCACATTTAGTGTCCGAACATCATCAGAAGAATAGTTGTAGATATTGTCATGAAGGATTCCAAACAGATGTACAGAGAAAACTACATGAGGTAAAAGAACAGTCACAAAATTCAATCAACAAATTTAATTTATCAGTATTTTATAATGGGAACGATAGCGCAAAACTAATTCTAGATGGCATTGGCAACACTGTTCACTCACAGGTACCAGTGATACCAACAAAAGGCGGGAATTATTGCAGATTTTGGGAAGCTGGAACTTAAAAGTTCTAAACTTGCAGATTTTGGGAAGCTAGAACTTAAAAGTTCTAAACTAGGTGATATAACTATAAGTTTACAGAATTTTCTGTTTTGGAAGATGAAAGAGTGCTGGAATTCTCAGGAAAAACACTTGTAATTTTGAGTTGTAAATGTTAGTTTTGAAAGTTATTACTTTAACAAGTTACACCTTCAAATGGTTTACAAAAATAATTTTAAGTCGTAATTTTGACTGGAACCTCTGAAAAATGGATTTTCAACTGGCGATCCCATGCTTTTAAAGCAGCAGATACGAGAACAGTACAAGCAGCTCTTTAGTGTAGAAAAAACTTGCAGCTATCGATCCCATTGTTGTATCAACCCCCAGGTGTTAATTTTTTCTAAAGTATGTACCTTATTTTATTATATATTATCCCCCTTGCCCTTTTCCTAAACAATTTTATTCATGCATTAACATAGTAAATTGTTACATTTTTTTTTACTTATATTACTTTGTTTAATAACAATTTTAACTAAAAACAATTCCTTCAATTTAAAAACATTTTAAAGCAAGGGAGCAACTCCACAGTATCATGAATGCTTTGCAGTTAGTTTGACACTCCTCCAGGGCAGATTATATATCAAATAGGGCTGTCTGTTACCGTTTATTTTTTTATACGTATATCCGATAGTTTTATACGTTCGTTTCCGTTTGAACGTGTAAAATAAAAAATCACAATCTTCTCCGTTTTGAATAATGAATCGACTGCTACTGTGTGTGCGTTCAGAATTCATGTGTGTGTGTGTGCACGTTGTTTCACAGCCGAACGGGTTGTTCAGTTTTTATTTTTATACGTTCGTGAGTGTTTAGCTTACGTTTAAGGAGGTTTAGGTCAATTTTAAATAGCCTATAGCTATAGGAATATCTTCGTATTACGTTTGAATGAGCTATTCCTTTTAATCCTTGCAAATCCAACCACTAACATGTTCCGCTTGTAGAAGACAGTCTTTTACTTTATGAACGCGGGCAGAGCAGCAGAAGTAGACGATAAAATCTCAAAATAGCGAATAAATCAACTTTTGAAGACTTACCTTACCATGTGAAGTTATAGGATTTATAATTTACACACACGGATCTTCTTAGCAGACGAAAATCTTGCGAAAGTTTTGAAAATTGCGGGAATATTCAAATATTTTCGGAAACTTCGGATAGCCGTATATCAGGATTTCAATACGGATATCCGAATATATGTTCGTTATCCGTAAATACGGTCATCGCAGACAGTCCTAATCAGGGCGCGATTTTAGCGGTGGCCCGAAACCACCATTTTCAAGGCAGGGCCACTAAAGTACAAGATTTAGTGACCCGGACGGGCCACC
>JAQIWE010004529.1:0-10689 GCA_034698565.1 Campodea plusiochaeta
CACAAGATGTTGGCAAATTCTTTCGTTTAGATATGAGAAACTAAGTAAATCAACTGAGGAAAGAACTTTTTTTATATAAATAGTTAATTTTTTTTTTTACTTATTTTGACTTATTTTTGCATAAAATATTGAGGCCAATGTTCTTTGCTTACTTCGAAAATCAAATAATTTGTTCTCCGGGTATCGTCCTCGCTAAATCCCTTGTTTAAATGATATGAACATTGCTTATGCTATCTGTCTATTTTAAAGCACTGTTTTGTAGCACTCAAAAGGTAGCATAACCTTTTTTAAAAAGGTTAGTTTATCTAGTAATTTTTTTTACCACCAAAAAATATTTTTTCACTACGCCCCTGAGGGGGAGCGAGATCAAACACTGAAACCCTTTTCTTAGGCGATTCCAGAGAAGGCTTTTGTGGAAGCAAAAATAACGGGCTGTCGATTAACATTCGTGAAAATCCACCGTGGTTGCCGAGAGAGAAGAAAATGTAGATAAAATACACTAAGAGCTGATTGGCTGATTGCTTTAAACCTTTTAATAATAATAATAATAATAATTACAAAATATAAAGACTTTTTTTTATATTTACAAAATTTTTACAAAATATAACGACTTGCAGATTGAAATTGAACGATTATGGAGAAAGAAAGCAAGAGTATAGTGCCAGTAGTAATCGGAGCCCTAGGTGCAATACCAAAACAGTTACACTATCATCACTTGAGTACATTAGACCTCCATGAAATCAACATCCATCAATTGCAGAAAACGGCTATTTTATTAACTGCCCACATCTTACGCCGTTACCTGTGAATTTCTGAGGTTTTTGGGAAAGACTTGAAATTCAAGGAAAAACCTGATCCAGACATTTATATTGTACTGTGTGAAAATAAAAATAATAATAATAGTTTATTGTCTCA
The DNA here is from genome assembly GCA_034698565.1 of Campodea plusiochaeta. Lineage (NCBI taxonomy): Eukaryota > Metazoa > Arthropoda > Diplura > Rhabdura > Campodeidae > Campodea > Campodea plusiochaeta. Next base: position 916 of record JAQIWE010004529.1, read on the forward strand.
TATGACAGATTCAATTAGGATCCACAGAGACATATTATGGCATTTACATGGTTGAATAATATATGAAATGAAACAAAATATACTATATATTGAAAAATTTATCTCACTTTTTTAATAAGTTCCATTTCTCTATGCTTTATTGTCTGTTTAACGGAAGTGTGGCATAATATGTTTTTGATGAATTACTTTTGTCTTCAAATTATACAAAAGATGGTTTTGAAGATATATATCATATTTTCTACGAAATTTACATTTTACACCCATTAGTATAATTATCTTAATAATGGTTCATAGGTAGATTGAAATTACTCTATTTATCCAGCAGGCAATAAAATGTATTTAAATACCGGCAGCTAAATTGACTTTTCTGATATTATAACATAATATTAGTCTTCTTGATATACATAACTCATATTATTTTTCTTATTTCCGAAAAATCGCCGGTTGTGAAGATATTGACCTTTGAAAATACAGTAAAACAAGCTGTAAGGTAGCGGAGCAAGCGTGGCCGAAAACGAGACAACTAGTAATATGTGAATAAAATGTTTAATTTGCATTATTGTTAAGTTAGTTTTGTTACTACTTCATAGATATGCTCTGATATGTATTTCCAGTGACTAATTTGCATATATTTTCAAGGTAGCGAAGATAAGAAGTTTGATTTGTGCTACCTTGTACAACTTCTATAAATAGAAATATCTTTTGATTTGCTGGGTCAAAAAATGTCAAATTTGCTTTAAATGTTTTTTAATAATGTAAGGCACAAGAAAATTATGAAAATGAAAGATTCATTAGGTGCAGGTAACCCTTTAATTTTTGGTAAACGTTTATTGCCCCATCTGACAAGGTATACATTTCCCATACAGCAGTTATACTTTCGAAATATTGCATTTTATTGCACTTTTCAATTTTTAATTAATTTGTGGTGTTTCTTGACAGACAAGATAAGTTGTCTGACACCACTTACAAAAATACTGTAATATTTATGTGTGTAAGTTGCTATAATGACTAACTCATGCAGAAGGAAAAATCAAACAATTTAAATACAGATTAATAAAAATTCTTTCAATTCATTTTTAACCAAATTTCATATTATTGTTTAATACGAAATAATTACATCAAAATAATTAATTATTAGATAATGCAAATACTGAAAACTAATTAAACATTTACAATATCATTATTTGAGAGAGTCTCAAAATTATTAATTCAAATAAATCGACAGCGCCATCTACCGTAGTTAAATGAAACCAAAAAAAGGAAACTTAACTTACGACATATAGATTAAACTGATCTGCTGTATAAAATTGTAAAAACGCCATAGACGAAAAATTTCAATATTAATTAAAGAAATGAAATATTTCATCAGATGTGCTATTATAATGTTTACTAGTATTATAAATTTATATCACAACTAATTAGTAAGATTTAACGTTTATCATTATTATATTAAGAGCCCTCCACCTAAAATTAAAATTCAGAGTGGCCAAAATTTGAAATTTGTATTACTCACCAGGTAAGGTGGTAAAGCATTATTTTTTATTTTGGATTGCATTCGTTATGATAATATTCAAATATATTTGCAAATAATCCCTGATTAATAAACAATATGGCCGCATGTAGAGACAAAAAGTTCAGTTTGTTTAATGCTAATTATAATTTAACGATTGACAGGAGCTTAAAAACAAACATCATTTTGGATTATACATGTAAAACAACATTCTTCTATCTTATTTCATTATGTCATTAATGTATCATGCTAATAATTAAAATCGTCATCACATTTTTTGCCGTAAACCATCTACTAAATATTTTATTTTAATACTAATTAAAAATTTGGAAAGATATAAGATAGGAATAAAAAACTTCATCCTGAATCCAATGATACTAAACACCAAGTAACTGCTTTAAAAAAGTAGCATTAAAATAGTATTGGGCTTTTAACATGGGATTCCCTATGCTGAAATTCAATTTTTATTCTGGGTTAAGGAGCCTTAAGAACTCGTATAAAGTTTAGGAGCTCTTCGGGGTTATGGGTCCGACTTGTAGGGACTTGGGCTTTTCCAGACGAAACTAGGTAGAAATTCGACAAAACTATATACATAAATTGCTTTCTGGATTAATTTCCGCAGGAATTTTATTTTGAATTTATACTATCGGTTATGAAATTAAAAGTAAAATCAATTTTAACATCTGATTAATTAAAAAAAAATCTCTATTGTTAGGCGCAAAGAACTGTATTTTCATTGTGTTATTATTTATTTATTTACCATATTATGAGGTCGGTCTACATAATAATTATTATACAATATTTTTTTGATAATAAATGATAATTATTCACAAAAATTCAAGAATCTGGGATCAAGTTTAAAATACTTATTTCCTTAGAAGCTCAAAATTGTCTGTATAATGTCTAACATAATATAATGAGTATCTTGAAATTTGATTTATAGCACACTATCAAAAACTTGAAATATATTTCGCGAGTAATTAAAATCTCCAATAACAAAATCAAAAAAATGATCACTGAACGAAATTCGTAGAATCCTTGTTTCACCGAAACCGCTCGCTAAACCAAACATTACAAAATCTCTATAATTATAAACCAATATTTATGCAAAATAAAGCCGCCGTCAAAAATAATTGATACGCTACCCACGTTTTCCCAATCGGCGTCAGTCAGGCGTCCGCGAAGGTCCGCGTATGACCAGTGAAAGAGTCACAAAATTATTTTGGCAAAAGCACAAAATGAAAAGTTGCAAATCAAAGTCTGTTTAATTATGCAACAACGTGCAATACTGTTTTGCATGACCTTCGTTTTCTGATTTATGATCAGGATATATGAAAACAAGGTTTAGTTTTTCGAAGATGTGTATATAATAGTGCCGACGGATGATGAAGACTATTGGTGATTGGTGAAAATTGGTTATCTTTAATTGGTTTTAGAAACTGTACATATTTTTTCCAGAGGGAAGCCACCTTTTCCAACACACATATCCCGTTTTATTTATTTTTGTTCTCTATTGTACTCGCTTTCCCTAGAGACCGTTAAGCTTGTTTAGATGGCTTCCCTCTGGAAAAAAAATACCCCTTTAAAGAATATCATCTGTAAATCTCACAATGTTAAATTAAATATCCAAAGGTTAGCACTGAAAAACTGAATATCAAAGGCGCAGAGCTATTCACTACAGATTTTTTCTGAATTCAGGACGAATTCTCTGGATTTCTATTGGAATTCAGGAGGCATTCGATGGAATTCTGGAGACTTTCACTGGAATTCAGTAGTAAAGGAAATCAGAACTTTTGAGATTTTCAGATGAAATGCTGGCAATCTATGAAGTTATAGGATTTCGTTTACTTAATCATATACGTTTTTACACAGTTTTTTTCATAATTTTCATAATTTACATAATTTTTCATAATTTACATAATTTTCACTGCTTTTACCAAATTGCTGTGATGATTTTGTCAGATGTATAGAAAAGTGAACTATTTCACCATTTTAATAGCAGAAATTTAAAATAACTTTTGCCTGATTTAGTTATACGTAATAATTTCAAAATCAAATTTAAAATTCACAATTTTTCTCAGCGTAATTTTGTAATCTTAAATGTTTTTCTTTTTAAATTAATGCAATATGCTTGTTCTTGTTATCAAAAATAATATGCTCAATATAATTTAACATATTTTCCATAAATTGCTTAATCAAGTAAATATCGAAGCTCAAAAACTACTGTGAAGCAAAAGACAGTTTTTTTCTTATAGTGAAATTCCAAACTAATATTTCGAAATTCCCAGAATACTTCATTGTTGCACCATTTTCTATAAAACTAAAACTTCTTTATTTTAGTCACGCATTAAAACTATAAATGAAAAATGTCATATTAAACCTAAATATTTTATTCTATATATCATCAAAAATCATTTAACATGTCTTTAGTATCTAACAGCAGATCATTAATTTCCAAGGGGAAAATTATAGTCATTATCTTGATAATGACACAGTACCGGACTGACACTGGGTATGATTTAAAATACTTATGTATTCAACAGATTATTTTTTATTGTTGCTCCAAAAAACATAATCTTGTTAGAAACTTCTTTTTGTTAAAATATGTTGTAAATCATAAAATAGAGGTTGGGGCTGTTATAGTTTTTAATGTTTTGGTTTTCATAATTTTTGTCGATCGCAGCAGCAGAGGTTGAAAATGATTTTCGGAGAGTAGAGTCAAGATATTACAGTAATACATAAAAAAATGTGGTGTATCATAATTATTTTTGAAGAAATTATATTACATATAATTATATAACTTCAAGTGTATTTTCTACATGGAAATAATGGAATCCTTTTTTAATTTCTTCTGTGAATGATAATATTTCTCAAAATCTCAATGAGAAATAAGCTTTTTGAATGCTAAGAATGGCAAAACTGAAAAATAATACATTAAAACAGATTATGCTAATTTGAAACTAGTTTTGTATTTTTCCGACAATGACTGGTAATATTCAGCAGCAAAACGGAATCTTCTTTTCAATTTATACATTTAGATAAATAAGAAATTATTTTTTCTGTTATAGAAAATTACAGCGCCTTGTTTTCTGGTCACTTAAGGGTTTCTGAGAGTCAGGTCATAGTTCACTTTTCAAAAAAAATAATGAGAATACTGTAATAATGCTCGATAAAGCAGTTTTTTTATCCGTATAATTGCAGGATAACAGCTTATTTTCCGTACCACACGATTCCTCGTTCTGCACTGCTTTTGAATATCGTAATGTCCTTTAAAAAAATATAATAATTACAAATATCAACGTAATTATGAGTTGTGATATCAATAAACGTTTCGTTATTTATATATCGCAGCTCTGAAACTAACGATATAGTATATACAAATTCTGAAAGCCTTTTCAACTATAGTGTTTCCAAAATCTTACGGACCCAAATCGATTAACCCATCAAGGGTGTTTCTGACATCCCAGCAATTAATAATCAGTTGTTGACTTATTTGTTTTCATTGACCAACTTGCGAATTGTATAGAAAATACACAATTTGAACCACTCAAAGAAGTGGCCAACAATGGGTTTACGCGTCAAAATAGTTTGAAGACATAACCAGTTTGAGTCCGTAAGATTTTGGAAGGACTATATCCCCTTCTGCAAACAATCTTCCTCTGAAAAGCTAATTTCTAAACGACTTCCGCTCTCTAACACTATCTTAACAACAAACCAAATAATCCTTTTATTTCATTCAAAAAATCCAAGATGGCGACCGTTCCACGTGCGACTGTCGTATTAGCAAACATTAAATATGTGTTAATAGGATTCAAAAACATAATAAAACTCTCTCACTGCTTTTGATAAAACTCATCATAACAGCAAAAAAACCACCCAAGTTGAAATTTACATTCTACTAGTTTTCACACCTGCTTTGACGGAAGAAAAAAAAGTTTGGGGTTGAAAACAAGAAAAATTTCTTCACGGTTGTCGTTAGTTATCATTTTCAAAATGAAGAAGAAAATATGAAATTATCTTTGGTTACCGTTAGGTTCCGTCAAGTTTCGGATTTCAACAAATGTGGGTGGTACTAATAAAGTGTAAAAATATAATGAAGATATTTTTACGGATTATAAATTTAGCTTGTGTTGCTGAGACGATTTTAAGAGTAAATTGTTTACAAGTCTTTGTATAATACTGTAGCAAAAAGACTTAGAGAAATAAAAATATTGACAAAAATCTTATAAAATTAGTTTAAATATAAAACGTTCATTATTCGGAAATTTACTGATAGTTAACAGTAAGCTTAAACTACGAATGAAGCATTTCCGTATTTCAAAGAGATTTGTGAAAAATGAAAACAAAGTTTTTGTTAAATTTGAAACTCCAGAAAAAGACACTAACTCTGGTAATGACAATTCACAAGACACTGAAATTTCTGATGTTATTATAGAAAAGAAAATGAATGTTGATCAATTCTTTTTAGAACGATTTTCTGTTTACGTAATATCACGTATTAGCAAATTCTTAAGCATGCTACTGCATTGCCAATATCATGTCGTTAAACAGTTTTATTTTGCATAATACATTTTCCTTAATTATGCAGTAAATATTTTTTTATACTGTTTTTATACGACGAGAAATCAGAAAGTGATTGAGTTACTGTTTAATGAAACAATCATAACGTACTCGCAAAAATTAAAATATACAGATTATCTATACACTTCACCTTAACCATGTATTTTTTCCAGCGGGAAGCCATCTTTTCCAACACACATATCCCGTTTTACTTTCTTTGTTCTCTATTATACTCGCTTTCCCCGGAGACCGTTAAGCTGTGTTGGAAAAGATGGCTTCCCGTTGGAAAAAAATACCACTTTAAAAGCAGATTGAGAGCTCATCATTATGATTGTTTTTTGAATTTTGGTGAATTAACAAGTGACTCGACTCGACATATTTTGCCCTGAAGGCACCAATGGACTGTGAAGTGGACAGAAATTATTTTAATGCAACACAGTGTCATCAGCAGTTTTCTTTTGCTGTTCATAACCCACTATCCCCTCTAGAGGTTCGAGGAACAACCATCCTATTGTCATAAACTTATTCAATTCGAATGAGGAGATGGAATTAGTCAACCAAACCCTTATTTATCCAATGCGAATAAATTTCACGACATGATTTTTTTTTAATTAGTTCCACTTCAAGACAAATGGATGAAAGTTAATGAAATTTAGCTGAAGTGTAGATACTTATATGCTCTTTAATCGGTATATTTTAAATTTTGTTAATATGTTATAATTTCTTCGTAAAAATGTTACTCAATTACTTTTTCATCCCCCTCGTAGCTTCTCTTATGTATTGCACCTCGATATATTTAAACTACTTAGAAATATATTGAAATCATTTCATAGTAGGGAAAAAAACATAAATTTGTCTGCGTATGAGCGGATACGCAGTCCTCATTTTCTTGTATAAACTGGTGCTCCCAATGTTAGATCGGTGCTCGAAATTCCGCGTATACTCCGGGGATCATCAGTGAGTAACTCCTTCGTCCATGACTGCAAACACAGTGTTAATAAGCATATTATTATCGCTAAGGAATTATATTATTATTTTATTATTCAGTCTAAATTTTAAATAATTTATTTTCAAACAAAAACAAAATTGGTGTGTCGAAAGGTATAGAACTTCAATGATCATAAAATTTCCTGCTATACAATCATCGAAAAATATTCAGAAGCGCTCAACTACCACTATTCTCTTTTCATAAATAACAAAAGCAGACAAAACCTGTTATTTCCAGGCCTGCATTCTAATCAAGCGAATCGCTTTAATTCTCACACTACTTATAAACTGTCATCTACCAATTAACTAGGGATTTGTTCGAGCTTTCGGAGAAAAAAAAAATGCGCCATTAAAAAACATGGTGGTCCACCCTTATATAATAAGAGCGCACTTCTCTCAAAATTTATACTTATATATTACGAAAGACAGAGAGTGTGAGATTTGAAGATAAAATGATTTGTAAAGATTTCTGTAATTGTTATGGAGATATTTTTTTGAATTTTTGAGGTGAAAGGGTTTAAATATGATTGGGAGTATTGAACTTATTAAGTTTTTGGTGACCTCATAGATCACATGTTAGAAAATTTGGGTGTTTATTAGTTTCTATTTTTTATGACAAGAACAGAGCAAAGTTTTTTTTAAACGAAATTTGGTTTTCCTCGTATCTGACTGTTACTTATTGTGTTGATTTTATTAAAATGTACAGCTCTGAGTAGAAACGCAGGCTAAGCTCTGTCTCTGAATTTTTGATAGAGTATCATAATTTTAAATTAATTTTCTACCGGAATAAATAAATATATTTGTTCCCTTTATTTTGCCATTAAACGTGTATTTTTTCCAGCGGGAAGCCGTCTTTTCCAACACACATATCCCGTTTTACTTTCATTGTTTCCTATTGTACTCGCTTTCCCAATAGACCGATAAGCTGTGTTGAAAAGATGACTTCCCACTGTAAAAAAATACGCCTGTAAGACATCAGGAAATTGCCTCTAATATCAAGCTATTATTATCAGTAAATTAAATTTTATTAATGCTATTCATCGCATTAATAAAAGAGAAAGAGAATTGATAGAGCTTTGATTTGGTGGTATAAGATTCAGATTTCTAGCTCAAATAGTTTTTCAAATATTGTTGCTTGAAAATCGGACCAAGTTTCCCTGGTGCTTTCTAATTTAATATGAAGTAATATTCCCAGCTCTGCAAATATACACGGCTCCATCCTCAGCTCAATCAATACTATATGATGGAATAAAATTTGTAAAGGTAATTTTGCCAAACCTAGTCAAACTTACATTTTACAACATTTTTGTAGTTCAAATTAACTCCCGCCTCGTGAATTTTGAACTTCGCAGCTGGGTTGCAAACAAACTTCAAACATGTGATAAATACAAGTCAATAATAATTGCAGTGTAAGTATTTTATATTTTATAATTCAGTAACAATTTTGTACAATATTTTACTCTGTTTTTGTAGATTTTGAGAATGGGACGATGTTCCCGAAACATGTCAATAAATCAACAATCTGCTGGAATGGTCTAAAGATATTATTTCTATTATATCTTCTTAAGTCAAACTTCATACCATTCAGCACGTCCAATTATTACCAACTATTTCTAAAGTAGTTAATAAAAATTGTCTTCTTTTAAAATTAAACCAAAAGTATCTGAATGCAAGATTAGTTGAATTGTTATAAAAATTTATTAATAGTTTTATGTAACAGACTAGCAGTTCATAAAGGATTTAATCAATTTGTGTAGTCACATACTTCTTCCATTCTGCAAAACAAAATTATTGCTGAAACAGCGGAATTTACCACTGAAAGTATAATTCTGCTCCAGTTCAATATCTTATTTTAATTGTAATTACAAGCAATAATATTTCTTATATCATCATATTATTAAGTAATCAAAATATTACTTCTTTATACATTACAGGAGCAATTATAATTGAAATTTTATATTACGCTTATACAATTTTGTAGCGCCCAATATTTTATCTTTCGAATGTGTCAATCTAGCTCAAAGCCTCTCTTGAAAGTAAACACATAGTTTCTCCTTTGATATTATATTATGCATAGGAATTAATCAATAATTTCGTAGTATAACATTTTACTATGATGGATTAATCTTCAAATATATAGATTACACTTTTGGAGATAAACCTGATCACCTACAATGACTTGCAGTTAGGGTTGCCAGCGAGAAAATATGAGATTGGGATATGTCGCGGGGATGAATTTGTGTTTTCGGTATCGAACAAGAGCTGAAGACTCGAATTAGTTTTGGAATTACATTTAAAGGGTTGCTTGCAGATAATGAATTTCTCGTTTTCTGTAATTTTCTTGTACCTTATATTATTAAATAAATACTAAAAAGAGTTTGATCTTTTTTGACCCAACGGATCAAAAAGACATGAAAAAGTTCTACAAGGTAGAACAAATCGAACTGCTTTCTTCGCTACCTTGCAAATATATGCAAAGTATAGTCACTTAAAAACACATATCGGAGCATATCTATGGAGAAGTAGCAAAATTGACTTAACTATTTATTCACATAAGAGTAGTTGTCCCGTTTCGGCCATGCTTGCTCCGCTACCTTCCAACTTATTTTACAGCATTTTCTAAGGTGAATAACTCCAAAACGAGCTATTTTTGTCAGGTAAGAAAAATAGTATGAGTTATTTATATCAAGAAGACTAATATTATGTTATAATATCAG
>JAQIWE010004530.1:0-10689 GCA_034698565.1 Campodea plusiochaeta
AAAAATAAAAGCGGTTCATTGGGAGTACTACAAAGTACATTGATTTCATTGTTCAACTCCGATGTTGGTGAACCAACTTCACACGCGTCAATATCACATTAGTACTTCAGTTTTAAAATGTGTTTGTCATAATAAAATCTTATTAAGATGAATAATAGTTCACTATGTTAGATATAATACGAAACAATTTCTTAGTAATTTTGATCTTATTAATTTCCTCACCTATTATTCTCCTTTTTTTTTAAATAGCTAAAAATTTGGACTGCTTTTGCATCTGACATTTTGATTTTACAGCGTTATTTATTATGATTATTATTATTTGCATACTTCTGTGCAGTCATCAACTGATATTAATTTTCGCATCCTTTTGCGCAGTCATGAACTGCTTCCTCCCCTCGGCCTAGAATTTATGCACAAATTATCGTGAAATCCTGTGGATGTTTTTTTGAATTTATTCCATTTCTTCTCTTTCCAGTTGATTGCTTCTATTCTATGTGTGTCTGTGTCATGGTGTCTGTCAGAAGAAGTTGTACCTGCTGAACACGATGACAAACTTCAACCACTTGCCATTGCAGAAGAAGAGAATGAAACAGAAGACCAAGACACAGCTGAACAATACTATCGAGGAGGTTACGGCTACAGACCGTACTATGGTGGATATGGTTATGGACGTGGATACGGCTACGGCGGTGGATACGGTTACGGTCGTGGATACGGTTACCGACCTTATTATGGCGGATACGGTGGATATCGCCCTTACTACGGTGGTTATGGAGGTTATCGGCCATACTATGGCAGATATAGACCATACTATGGTTAATTATTAAATATCAACTCTTATGACTGATACATTTTGTACCACCTGAATTTATTGCTAAGTGATTTTTTTACAACATCAGCTTCAATAAATGGTTTCTTTAATATTTTGTTTTTTCTTTTGTCTATAATTTTATTGAATATGCAAAGAACTTGTTTTTCTACCTTTTCCTAAACATGCTGCCTTCCCACGTTGGCCCGCTATGTGCCCTAGACGAGAGAAAGAATTTTGGAGGAAAATAATTTATGTTTAGATACACTTCATTAAATTTGGTTGGAGGCATCTTCAACGAAGAACCAACAAACTTGTCTTGTACATTCGAGATGACCTCTCTTTGGATTACAGTAATCTTATTTAACTTCTATTTTATAATATTTTACTTTTTCTTACTTCATTTAAAAAGTAACAGTGAATTGAATATTATTTTAAATAATTAAATAATATTATAATTATTCTTATAATTGAGTATTTCTTAGAACAGTACTTTCTACTTTCTGAAATTCTGACAGAAAGTAGTGCATAACTTTTCTTAATTAGATTAGGGAATTGCTGTATTGATACTGTTAGAATAATTATTTTCATGCATGAAAAATAGACACTATTTTAAATTGTAGTAAATAAACGCTTATCTCTATCATAATGTATAGAGAATGAAAATGCGAATTAGGGAAACCAGAGGGAAGTTTTAGATTTCTATAGAATTTCTAAGAAAAAAAACTGAAGTGGTACAGAGCTGATGAAAGCTAGTGTTAGTACACCCACTTCGAAAGTATGCAATAATGTATGGCCTTACCTATTAATTTCTTTATTGTAACTGGGTATTGATGTAAAAAAAAACTTTAGATATGCAGTTTAATAAATCATGTAGCAGGAATGAATGTCATATTGAAGAAGTATGTGCTGCATTATCCTTTAATTTTTGCAATAAAAATAAGAAATTTAAATTAGTTTAAGGAGATATAATGCTAATTTACAAGGTTTGGCAATTAAGTTCCAGGACTGTGCTTCTGGGATAAAAATAGGGTTACTGATGTTTAAACTGGGTAACCTAAAATTTACCTTAGACTCTTCCAAACATATCTTCCAAGTCTCATTGTCATCTGATAATTATGTCGTTACCAGGCAACATTTCAATTTCGAAAGTTTTAAGCCTTCGTCACTAATCTATTTACGAGAAAGAACTGATGGAGATGACATAAAAAAAACTAATAAAATTGTGAAAAACAATGAAAGACTCTCTCGAAGCAGACTTCACCTTTAAAATGATTTTATTCTCCTTAGAATGCCACAAAATATCTCCTGGAGTATGACTTTGATATCTTTCTGACCAGTAGCAAGAACCTTTGGAATTATTTTGACACAATCATTGGTCACGCTAATCTGATTAGGTAAAATGTAACTATAAAACCTTTTTAATTAATATTCAGCACTTTAGTCACCATTCAGATACTGACTTAGCAGTCTTTCTTCACAATGATTTTCAGTGTTGATTGATTGATTTGTATTTTTTGGGCGTTATGGAATAGTTCTGACCAGTTTTTGAAAAGAATGGACTTTTTATGAATTCACTATTTTCAATGGCCTCCCATAATTATTTTAAGGCATTCAGAAACACGGGGAGTGGCTTACAATATTCCTCATAAACCTCAGCAAATGTCTGAAAAAATTCAGAATCCACATTGTTCAATTTCTTTAAAAATTATAAGTTGCTACATTACCTGATTTTTTGATCAACAAGCTTTTTGTGACAGAGCTTTAAAACCCCCGATATTTAAATGCCACCTGGTAATGATGTGATTATCGGGTAACAATGAAACTTGCAGGATAGGTTCAGAAGAGTCTACGGCTTATATTAGGTACCTCTGATTGAACTTTAGAGACGCTGCTGTTTTTCCAGAAGCACAGTCCTGGAACTTAATTGCCAAACCTTGTATAATGGACTGTATAATAATCTACAGGGTGTCCCACGAAAAAGTTAAGATTTCACGCTAGGAGACACTAATCAAAGGAAGCAGATACGAGTTCAATACATGTTTAAATACCTTTACTAACTAAGTTTTCATTCATGTAACTGATTCAGATAAATATCATTACTTTTAATGCTCAATATGAAATCTGTTTTGAAGTATCATTTCAAGCTTCCATTGAAATACAGTATGGTTTAACATGAAGCAATTGCATATGGTTGCATCTAGACATAACAAATGATGATTATTCTGTGTTTCAATAGCACAAAGGTATTCTATTCACTGTTTTCAATCACTAAACACCTAAAATTATTTTAGAAACCCCAAAGAAAATAATCACAGGGGCTGAAATCTGTAACTTGCCATGGAAAGCCAGCAGCATTTTCGCACCTTTCTGGATATCTGTTTGATTACAATTTTCACTGCTGTGAGCTATTTTGTAAGAATGTCTCAAAATTATTAACTGAATGAAAAATTTATATTCTGAGCTTGAATGTTTTCAAAAATCATTAACACTTACAGAAAATATTGTATCATTTAAATCCATATGAAAGCGTAACTTTTTTGTGGGACACCCTGTACATTATTTCTGCTAATGCGTACTTCTAATTTAGAGTAAACAAGTAGCGACACCATTTGTTTGTTATCATCCTTATTGCAGGGTCAGTGTGCCAAACCAACAGGTTTCAATAACAAGGCAACTCTTAAATAATAATTCAACTTTTGTATTGAAAACATGTCATGCAAATCAACAGTTTCTCATCAAAAACAAATCGCCGTTCTTATATAATAAGTCGTTAGAGGGAATTATTAAGTGATAAATAAAATTATCCAATTTTCTTATAAGTGAGTATTGTTTCTGTTCATTTCATAAATTCTGTATAAATATGCATTTTCAGGATAAGATCAAGAAATAGAATACGACTATTTTATTGGGTATTATACGATTTAGGTCCCATATTAGTTTATATATGGGACCGATATCGTAGTAGAACCTGTTATGGACGTAGTACGATATCGATCCCACGAATATTTTATAACTATTCAAAAATGAACATAAACAAAGAATAATAGACAAAATAACATCATTTAACATATGATCTAAAATGTTCAATGCAATTAAATTAAGTATGGAGTTCTTCCTGCTAACGGAAGTTGTTTTTATTTCTGTCTATCGATCCTGAACTTCAGATATCACAGGGTAACACTCAAACTATTGAGTCTCTAAAAACTAAAGTAATTTTTCTGTTACCATACTATTTGAAATAAAGTCATGGCGGTGAGGTTAGATTAGGTTTAGTCAGTCCATCCAGTCTATGAATCGAACGCATGATGAAGGTTAGCTTAAAATCCCACCTGAGCAACCTTCTAAATCTGACCTAACATAACCTGACTTACCATCATGGTTTAATGTGGGACCTAAATCGTAGAGCTACCCATAGTAGGCACCAATACAATATCAGTCCCAGATGTATTCCTATATGGGACCGATATTGTACTGTAGTACGTCCGTAATAGGTTCTACTACGATATCGGTCCCACATAAAAATACATATGGGACCGATATCGTATAATACCCATTTTATTGATAAAAATAATTACAAAACTTCAATATTTTGTCTGGAATATCCACTGTTTTACAGACGATACATTAGATTAATCATTATAACCTATTATAAAATAATAATCATTTTCAGTAAACAAACTTATATTGCACATTTTTCGAACAATCGTATGTTGGATTGACTGCAACAGAATTACTTTGAATTATAATCAGCTCAATAAAAAAGTGATATAATTATTCAAAAGAAGAAGTTCTTGATTTATTTCGATATTTTTCCAGCTAAGTATAGCAAATGCTCAAAATTCACACTAAAATATACTTAAATTTTACACTATTCTCTGATTTGACTACGATACCACCTTTAAATGATAAAATTAAATTTATTTCAAATTACCTCCATGGATATTTTCACAAAGTTTTATTCAGCTAGAATATCAAATATTCTTAAATGAAAAGTGGATAAAATTTCTAGTTTTCTAAGAATATATTGTTTTTCTTTTTAGTTGCTGTATTTGACGTTTTTCTTAAATGTTTGTGTAACTGGAATAATTATTGTGAATAATGTTTTACTCTATTATCAACACAACAATCTCTCAATCAAGTGTGGGAATTTTTAATGTGATGAGAAATTTACACAAACATTCACAAAAATAAACTTGAAATTTACACGTGCTTGTGTTTTTTTTTAAATAAATACCGAAATTTTAAAGGAAAATAACGTAACATAATGTTATAATGGAACAGAAAAAGAAAATTTCTCCTTCCAGAAATAATAAGTACTCATAAATATTTTTCTGGTTGTAATAGTAGTTTGAGGAATATTACATGAATATTTATTAAGGCTTTGTTAGACAAAGGTATTCCAAGAATAATATCCGTTTCACTTCAATTGTACTCCACTTTCTCCATATTTCTCAAAATTCAGAAATCACAAAAAAAAAAATCAATAATGTAACATCAACCTTAAATGAGGTTATATGATTGTAAGTACAATAATATGGCGTTGTATACAGAAGAAAGTGGATGTAATTAAAATGAAATGAAGAATAGTATAATGAACATTACATATGAAAAATGATATTATATTCCAAAGGACGATGAACTGCCTTCTGTTAATGATTCCATCTAAGCACAAAAACTGACTAACATTCAAACGTATGTCGTTAATTTGAACTATATATAGTAAGATTACCTAACCGGATCAAGCAAAAGTGTGATTATATGATTTATAACTGAACTGGATTATTCGGTATAATGAAACTTAAATTGATTTTTTTAAAACTTTAAACTATTACATAAACATAATTATTGACGTTGATAGTTTAGAGCCATTCTGTTGACCAATAACCAATAAGATTAGATTATCTAAACGATTTTTTTTTAATATCGAAATAATGTCGTGTGGCTTACTACTTTCTACAGCGATAACATTTTTCATTTATCATCACATCAAGCGGGCAATAAATGAATAAATAATATATATTTTAAATGAAATCTTCAACAATATAACTGTATTACTTTGTTTATTATGTATACAGACTGCTTTACTGTTACTGATTTGTGTCATTTTGAGAAAGGAAAATAATTGTTACTCATAATTGCTTAATTTTGTGTACATTTCGTTCAAGTCAGTCAAACTTTTGTTACTATCTGTTCACTCGTAATAATATGTAAGTTTAATTATACAAGAGCTTCCTTTACTAATATTATTTAAACAACAGTTTACTTTTAAACTACTTGTATAATTAATCTCCCAATTAATATCAATCAAAAATTGCTCCAGTAATTTCTCACCCTTTCAATTTTCAACCATTTCCCATTCCTTCATTAAACTCTCTGGGCAATGGAACGTGAAATATTCCAATCATGTAATACGTTGCTTTGACATTGTAAACCTTGAACTTACAATCAGCAGTCCCTTCCGAGGTCATCGACTTAAAACGGAAGTTATGACGTACAAGTAGGTCTTTGGGTAAAGTTATACAACTGCCAGCTCGAAATCCTATTGGTTCAAATCTGACCCACATTGGTCAACGGTACCGCGAACTATAATCCTCCGTTAAAATGTTTTCGAATTCTTAGTTTTTTGGAAATTTGGCTGTTGTTGAAGATGACCCTCGTATAAAAGAATACATTTCGTTGTTTTCGTGTTTAGTTAAATTTTGGTTGTGTCTGAGAGAGGGACGTTCAATTTTTTACTTCAAGGAGGGGGGCGTCGTTAGTGAACGTCGACCATTGAGCAGGAGGGTCGACTATGATCAAATATATGGTAAGAGATTAAATAATAGTGATGCTTTATGCTGAATGAACTGTGAATCATGTGAATTTTAGTTTTGTGAGTGATAAATTTAAGAGCTTTGTTTCGTCGAAGAGGAAATGTTAATTTTGTGAACAACACCAATTATGGAATGTTAGATTTAAAATTGAAGGCAAGATTCTCCTGACAATTAAAATTATTTGATTGGAAAATTTCTAATATTTTGTTTTTGATTATTATTTTACGAAGGTTATGGATTCATAAAGTTTTCATATTTTGTTGTTTTAAATATAAGAATACCCATATTCCTGCTGATGGTAGTACTGCCACATTTATATTAATGAGGAAACGAAATATATAAATTTTGATTAACTGGAAAAATCTTGTCTTTAAATTATATTCATTATTACCCGATTGAAGATATCATTACCATGAATAATTGATTGAATATTCTATCAGTACCTACATAAATTAATTATTTATTATTCTATCTATTACATTTTCTTAAAATGCATTATTTAATAATTTTCAACTGATAATAATAATATCAACAATATAACAAATACTCGTTATAAAATGAGAAGGGCGGTGCATCGTTCATATTGGGAAGCATTTCAAATTGATAAAAAATAATTTGATTTAGTGATATTTCAATCATAAAAATATGAAAATGAATTTCGTTTTTCTTTTTCTTTCACATAACGATTAGTTGAAGTAAATTTAAATTCGAAAACACGTAATGTATGAATTGAAATTTATGGACCATCAATATTTAGATTTAGAATTCTACTAAAAAATTGCAATCTGAAAAGAAATTATCTAACTAATTTTCAACTGTCAATTCTTTTCCAGCTTTTTGTCTCCCTGCTGATCGTCCTAGTGTCGACAGTATGGGGTCAAACGGACGGAGAACGTGAAGTCGAAGACACAGACGTCGATGAAGAACTTCAAACAGCCAATTGGATGTGGAGTGTGAGGCCAGTATATATTCGATATGGCGGAGGAGGAGGAGGTGTAGGTCATTACCCTATGTATCAACATGGAGGAAAGTATGGCTGGGGTATAAAGGGTCATAAGTTCAAGGGGAAGAAGGGCAAGAAAAATAAGAACAAGAAGAAGAAGAAGAACAAGCATAAGAAGAAGGGTGAGTGAAGCAAGATGATACAATACTCTGTACTCTCCAAATTATTATTAACAAAATGAATAAGGAAGTATTAAAAATGAGATCTCTTAATTTCTATTAATGTTGAGCTGATAAAATATTCCGGATTTCATGGTTGTAAAAAATTAAAGTTTTATTTTTGTTAAATGTTTATGAAAGACCGTTCCAAAAACCATAATTATTTTTGTTGTCATTCTTTTAAAAAATATGTATTAAGTCAAAGAAGTTCAAATAGGTCAATGTAATAACGTAATCTGAGAGAATGACATTAAAAGTACTTAGTTCTTCGGAGGACTAAGCTAATTTTGAGCTCAGAATTAAAGGTACGGTCAATATCATCTGTGCTTTCTGTTTTCTTTATAATATATATTCTTGGTTAATGATTAAAAACACGGTTATAATGAGCCCAACCATTTCTAAGTTACAGTCTCCTAAAGTTTACATGTCGTCACTGTTGAGGCTGACGTCACTAAGAAACTTTCGGAGCTTATTGCCAGTGAATAGTTAGTGATAAACTGATCACTTTTTTAATCATCAATTTATTGTAGATAGTTGGTTATGTCAAAAAACCATATATAAATAATTATTTACTGAATTATCATGACGTCACTTTCAATTATTTTTTCAAGTTCTGATTAATATATAAAGGTAATTTGAGTAGAATATTTTCAGTGCTTTCACCCTCCATAATTTCAAATTTTCTATTTTGCCCGCATTAATTTGTAGTTTACTTAGAGGAGAAGAAAGTACTGATGTCATAATTTTCATGTCCCGAAGTCTCTATCACATCTTTTTGTTATGCCTTTAAATTTCGTATCATTGTTCTTTCTTGGTATGACTGCGAACATCTTGCCAACATGAATATTTTATATAAAATATTAGAATTTAAAATCCATAATTGTTGATATTCCCGTTACTTCTAGGAAATTAAATGGATTGTTGAACTTATTTGATTTCATAGTCATTTTGAACATTCTTCTCACATTTAAAACCGGTTTGTACACACGATCGTCAGTCACGCTCTTGCTCTATAACAACTTAATTATTTAAGTGGAGTGATCGGGATGACCCACTACGGAAGAAAAACAACATACTATTGACACTCGTAATTTGTAGTTAGAAATGAATTTTTTATCAAGATATTTAACCTTGTTTTATGTTCTACAATGTTTTATATATTATTATTTAAAAAAAATTAAAGTTAAAGAAGTGTATTAACTGTAGTCGTATGTCATTTAAATATTTCATAGCATGATTTTTCTTTACTAAGAGTAGCTTCAGTGGTACTGTATCATACTCATAGTGTAAAAGTTGTAAGATACTGTTAAACTCTCGAATGCATAGTTTTCTTCTTCAATTAAAATGCATAACAGTGGCAAAAATTGAACCATTCTGAAATACAAATAACTTATTATTATATAACTTATTTGAACTCATCAAGAAAATGTATGTGTCTATTGTTAGGGAAAAGTTAATGAATTCTGAAGCTCCTGTTTGATGATTTGATCTTTGATGACATGTCTCATATTCAGAAACGGAAAACGTGTTACTGTTACGAACTTATTTGTTATTTCATTAGATTATTGCAGTAAACACTAATCAGAAAGACAGTCTGAAGTAAAAATGTCAGACTATAATTATCAAGTATTGCAAGAAAATATGAAAGTGCCAAATAATTTTTATTTCCATACCAGTTTACTGAATTTTGACATTCTATATAATTTGCTGTACAGCATTATTGATATAATTGAAATTTTTTCTCAATTCTATGGTTAATTCGTTATGGAATTGCTCTGTTAATCAATGGATATTTTTATTATGTGGCAACTGAATCAACTTTTACTTCATTAAATTAACTTCAATTTTAATATATTTCAATAACAATAATGTAACTGAATGGGAGGGATGGGACACTATTAAGCTAAAGAGAGATGAAGGACATCTTCATACAGAAATAATTTAATAATACCATAATAAGATCAAATTTACCAAAGGATTACCCCAATACTAACAAAACTTATTTGTATTGTTCCAGACAAGCATAAGAAGAAGGGAGGTGATGAACATGGATGGCATGGTGGTAGCGGAGGAGGCGGAAGTGGTGGTGGTGGCTGGGAACGTGAAAATCCTCAGAAACATCGTGGACAATTAGAAGATCATGAACTCAGGGAATACTACACCGTAGGCAGTCAAGAGGAGTAAATGCACTCATACCATTCACTAATTTATTTTGTATGAGAGTGTACAGCGAATGAGTGATTGCGTTTAAATGCATTTTTCCGTTTCGAGTTTACCGATTTTTTCCTCAAGTTGTTACGATATTACTTCCCTGATTCAATAGGGTAATCACTGTATAATATTGTTGCCAAATTTTTTGTTTGAATAAAATGTTACGTTTGTATATTTTTGTCAGAAACTTTTTTCTCTCTCAAACGATGATTTTGTGTATTTTATTATTATTATTATTATTACAAATAAAAATGTCTTAGGTAGCCTATACCTATACATCGTATTAAAAACAATTAAATATAAATATCACGTTAAATATACATTTCCTCAAAAATAATGATAGGCTTATGAACCTAATGGGAAAAAATAGATATTTTTTGTGGCAAATAATTATTGGAACTTTATTGGAAAGAAATGACTTTTCAAATATTTTCTTTAATAAATTCAATATTAGAAATTTGGGCAACGAAATTTCTACCCATAGCAAAACAAGTATTGACACTTCCAGAATTATTTTTGCATTGCTGCAAATTTTTAACATTGGAAAGTCATGTTTTATTTCTCAATGATTCTTAGACATATCAACAGATGGCGCTTCTAGAAAAGAAAACCTTTTATTTAAGTAACTTTCTGAAGTTAATAAATTGGTAGTATGGACGATAGTAGAGATTCTTATCACATAGAGTCATAGAC
>JAQIWE010004531.1:0-10688 GCA_034698565.1 Campodea plusiochaeta
GTCTGACGTCACATAGTCAATCAACGTGACAAATATATCTCCCCTTAGATTCTTTTGCCCGCTCGCAGAATTCCTTCTAACTATGTGAAATCAGAAAAGAGACTTCTATAATAAAATAGTGGTGAATACGAATAACTTAACTCCTTTGATGCTGACAATAAATTTCCTTTTCTTTTCAGGTGAACCATAACGTCAGAGTTTTAACATATAACATATGCTTTACTTTCGAACAGGACACCTACTAAAATTCGTATACTATAGGTCCTCGGAGACAACAATCTAATGAATATTAATTATTTAAATCGAAGATAAACTTACTGAACTGTCTAAAACATCTTCAAGATGCTAATTATTATTTAAAAGAATTTAATAACGAGATAGACAACGGAAATATAACGTTATTTGCGCTATCTCGCTGCGTAAATCTTTATAAATATAAATTAAAATTTGCTTAAATTTTTGCGAAAATTCGCATCAATTTTTCACCAGTACAAAGTTTTCCATTACTACGGGTGAAAAATCCATAAATGAAACAAATAACTTTGTCAATATTTCAGTGAAGTTCCTTCACTTTTATCAAAAAAATATAAAATTACAATAGTAATTTATCGAGGAACATGTGCTTTATGACACCAAATATTAAACACTCCTTTTTCCTTGTGTTAGAAAGACCAGCGATCTTCAAACTCCCCATCAGAAATCAGCATTACGAAATGTTCTACAAACACAACATAAAGAACTTGGTGACATCACGTACAAACAAGGTGTAACTGCTGTTCTATTTATTACGCTAATATTTCTTTGGTTATTCCGAGATCCAAAGTTTATACCAGGATGGAAGGAATTGTTTCCTGAGAAGTAAGTTTTACAATATCCGAAATATTAGTATTTTAATTTCTCTTCTTATTATCGTTATACTGTATCAATGTATGAGACAATTTTGAACATCTGTCGAAGTAAAGTCCGCCATTGGTTATATTGCTTGTTATTTTATTACTTTTGTTCTTACTGTAATATTGAAATGTCGTCATATATAAATGGGAATGATCAAATTTCCTTCAAAAAGCTGGTTCCGGTGATCTCTAATGGATATTTTAAAGTCAGCACACAAGAGTTTCTGTTGTTAAAACGTTAAATTTATATAAAATTCTAAAGTATAATTTGGCGAACTCGTAATTAATATTGACCAGCGACGTCAGCAAATTCCAATCTATGTTCTTAATAACTTATTGCATTTATTATAGTCAATTCCTATTGAACTTTCAAGTAAACTGTATGTAGAATTGTAGCTCAAAGGTCTCTGGAAGATATTGATTAAGTTATTGTGAAAATGGAGTAATTAAAGACCAATATTTTCTTCGTGTAGTATTTCGACTTTTATGTAACAGCCATTTCTTGTTCTATATGTTTGAAAATGACTGTTACATAAAAGTCGAAAATGACTGTTACATAAAAGTCGAAAATGACTGTTAAATGACTGTGTGACTGTTACATAAAAGTTGAAAATGACTGTTACATAAAAGTATTACACGTAGAAAATATTGGTCTTTAATTACTCCATTTTCACAATAACTTAATCAAAGTAGACTGTAGTGAGCAAAATACATTGGTGTGTTACAGTAGTTCAATACACAAGTACAACAACATGATATTGTTTATATTAAACTTCAGTTTCAAGTGTTGAAGTAGTTGCCACACAGAAGTGTTCAATCACCTCCCAGTAGACATTAACAAGTACCTCTTATCTGCGAAGTAAAAGTTGCATTTGGTTTAATATGCGCATATGCACTTATTTGCAATACCGTAACGTAGTGTAATTAAAAAATACTGCATGCATGTGCTTCCTTAACGATTTTTTTTTCATGGAGTATCATGTTTTAATTTCAAATATTCTACTTTTTTCATTTATTCAATTCCCTGCGCACACTACATATATACATGGATTGCTAATCTCATTCGAATATAAAGATGCACACAAGTGTTCATGTTAAAGTAAGAAATGAATTACAGTATACAATGTCCATTTGTATAAACAGACATCTTGAATCAACATATTATTTTGGAAAGGACTATTTTTTTAATTAAAAATATTAGTCTTAATATTTATAATGCAATTCTGAAATCTATATTTACAATTTAAATTCCTTACTATGTTGACGGGAAAATCTTAATTTATATTATAGCAGCAGTACTTATAGTATACTTAATACTCTAAACTTCGTTTTCTCTTTAATGTAATATACTTTTATATTTTAGGAAAGTTGGCGATTCCGTTCCTGCAATTTTAATCTGCACTTTACTCTTCTCCCTGCCTGAAGACTTGAATTTCTTCAAATCATTTTTTGGTAAAGATGAATTATGTGATGCTGTTAAAATAAAATGATATTAATTTTTGTCAGTTTCGACACTCCCTTTTCCAATGTCAAAATCAATTTCACATTCATTTTATTTATTGTGCCATGTTCGCACGCTGCTGGATTAAAACTTCCCAGTGTATATATATAATAACTGCCATATTGTAACAGGGAATTAACGATATCCACTAAACGACTGACCTATAAATCATAATTGTATCCGTGAAATATACGCACATTATCATTTAAAATGTAAATGTAATAATTTAACATTTTTTTGCGATAACAAAAGATGTAAAATAAATAAAGATTATAACACACGACCTCAGTTTTATGAACAGTAGTTATTCCATTTTTAATGCAATTACAGATTATATAAAATGTTATCAAAAGATGACGATATGTACCGTTGTTCATTGCTTATGAAAATGCTAACTCTTATCATTTTGCCATGTCCTTGTCAAATAATAACTGAAATAAAAAGTGATACAGCTTTATGACATAAAAATAATTAATTTCTGTTATAAATGACCTCACAAATTTAAATAGTAACATGCCAGCATGAATCGTCCATAATTAAGAAATCATTATTATTTCAGGATCTTCCCCAGGACCACTGAAAACTCCAGGACCTTTGTTACCATGGAAAGTAGCTCAGGACAGAGTACCATGGAACATCATATTTTTAATGGGTAAAATTTTAGTATATTGTAGTATACAGTAGAGATACACGTTGTCGAGGTAGAGGAAGTATAGATATGTTGTAACCCGAGATAAAATGGATCAGCGGATTAGTCTCCTTTGGTTAGATGGTCATACTGGGTCATGGGTCAAAATATACAGTATTTCACCCACTCAAACTTTATAGTGACTCAATTGTCGAACTTTTGGTTTTGGGGTGAACAGTCACTAGGACAACGGTACAAGACAACTGCTTCGCCTCTTCAAGTCTCATCAGTTATACTTCGTCCGAAAATGAAATGACATTCAACCAATATTTGTAACTTTCCGTTTTGAAATGTTAAAAAATGATATAAAGCTTATATCATATAGTAATTTTCTTGGAAACACCTTAAGTTTAACATTTAGTCGTTTCATTCGGCGGATGAAGTATAACTGATGAGCCTTGAAGAGGCGAAACAGCTGTCTTGTACCGTTGTAATAGTAACTGATCACCCAATCTTTGTTTGTGAATTTAATAAATTTCACTTTGCATTTTCTCATAAAATACAACTTCTACAATGTAAGCAATTTAGATTTTTTACAGCAATATTTTTCAATAGTAGAAAGATTCAGTAAAAACTTCTTATAAATTTGAAAGTCGCGTGCACTATTATTAAGACTGACGTAGAAAGGCTCAATTCTTACTAATATTTTAACTTTCAGGTGGTGGCTATGCACTGGCAAAAGGTTTCGAAGCTTCCGGTCTCTCTGCTCTGATTGGTCAGAAACTGTACTTCTTAGAAACTCTCCCACCAGTCGTGATAATAATAATAGTGACCATAGCCACGTCACTTTTCACTGAAGTTGTCTCCAATTCAGCTACAGCAAATATTATTATGCCGATACTTGCGAAGGTAGCTGAGTCTCTCAGGGCGAATCCTTTGTACCTAACTCTACCAGCGGCGGTTGCGTGCTCCTACGCCTTTGTGTTACCTGTTGGGACGCCGCCTAATGCAATTGTTTATGCGGAGTCGAATATTAAGATTAGTGATATGGTAAGTTGGTGTGATATTGCGTTAGTAAATTTTTATCTTTACTTTTAATTTCATTGTTCGTGAAAGGGCAACGCGTTTAATGAGGATGTTTAATGAAGTACTTTTTAGATTATGTACGTAATTCATATTTGAATTGTTACACGGTAGTAAAGTAGAGTGTATAGCTAGTCCAATATAATAAGGCAGATGAACTTTTGTGGTTCTTGTTACTTTCTGATCCTTTCCAACGCTTTGTCGATCTACTGTAGGTATACACGAAGTCAAAATCTATAGGAGAGGATCAAAGTGCAATAAAATGACCTTGAATAATAGTAAATCTTTTTTCAGTGTTTATAGTCAGTTTTCATTCAAGGCGATTCAATATCAAGTGCCTTATTATATTTGGTGAACTTTACTTCCTAACATTTTAATTGTCCTTTTGTTTTGTTATGAACAACCAATACTGTACGTTTACCTAATGTATCAATTTTAATAAGGTCAAATTAACGAACAAGTTCTAAGTGATTGACATAAATTATATCTGGTTATATATCTGTTATTTATATCTGGTTTAATACGTCACTATTGCAATATGCAGTACGAAAAGTTTCACTTATAAAATAGGAATACCTTGGAGTTTGGAAGGACACACAGTGTTGGGTACTGTTAACTTTACCTTTACCTTTAAAGGCATATTAAGACAAATGTTGACTACTTACTTGATTTCATTTCCAAAATTCAATTTTTAAAACTTATTCTAGCAGAAATCACAAACAAAAAAACTATTTCTTCTCAAATATTATCAATCACTGCAAGTCAAATCATTCTCAAATTTCAAATGAATGAACAATTTCCAATATAGGTTAGAGCACTGCTAATTTGATTTATTTTCCTTTTCAGGCAAGAACTGGCATCGTAGTGAACTTTATCTGCATATTTCTGTTAATAATAGCCACACACAGTTTGGGTTATCTCGTATTCGATTTCAATAATTTCCCTGACTGGGCTCTGGTAGCAACTACACTTCCTCTAAACGATACGATTGTTCATAGTTAGAGGACCACCGAATTTTATATATTTCTGATTTTGTGATATTTTTTAATAAAATTATTGTTATAATTATTGAATAAAACAATTTATGTAATTATAACTATGTTTATATTTAATCGCACTCCAAGCAAAAACGGAAAAGATTTGCCAGTATTTTATACAAAAATGGTGGATCCAACAGTCGTATGATTTGTACCGTTTTACTTACAAACTGAGAACAGTCATTAAAATAGAAACTATTCATTCTCAACTGTAAATTTTGGTTTTGGGGTGAATATTCACTAGGACAACGGTACAAGACAGCTGTTTCGCCACTTCAAGGCTCATCAGTTATAGTTCTTCCGCGGAATAAAACGACATTGAACCAATATCTGTAACATTCCGTTTAGAGACGAAACAGCTGTCTTGTACCGTTGTCCCAGTGAATATTCACCCCAAAACCAAAATGTACAATTGAAAACAGTATTATCAATATTCAAGGTAGAGGGGGAGATTTGACGACTCTATAAACAGGAAGAGAATGATGTGCCATTATAGTTTCTACCTGTACATAATCTCGTCATCGGTCATCAGCATTCGCCTAAAACTTTATATTTTGAAGTAAACGAAGTTCAATCAAACAGGTTTTTTTGTTCTTAATCAGGATCAGAATAAAAATCTTTGAATAACATATTATTAAAGCAGCTTAATTAATGAACATGATTCGCATACTCTTACTGTATACAGAGGAAGAATATTTTCACAAGATACATGTGAAACGAAATTATGTAGCTATTTATGCATGAAAGCAGTTGAACTCCAATATGTCTTAGCTTCTGCGAATTTTAATTTCAATTGAATATTCCAAGTTCATTATTAAAAGAAGATGAACTGACATTAAAGTTCAAACATTTCACATGAAACAGTTGCAGTTCAACAGTAACTTTTTTTAGTGATCGAAAAAATAAACTATGTTCAGGAAATGTTTACGATTTTGGAGATGGCCCGTATTTTATTTGTCACCAGTGATACTGCTAGCGATACCATTCTGCTATGGAAGCAAAGTAAGTTATTCGTAATAGGAATAGCCAGAAAAATAGATATTTTTAAGAAGTATATACTACTACTTACACTTAAAAATCCAAATAGAAGCAGGCTTTGCTATTTCGTTCTCCATACTACTGTAATAAATAAAGCATAAAGGACGACATTACTCTTTTCCAAAACATTTTTTATTATTAATTTACTGCTTCATAATTATTGTAAAGATATATAAGATAACGAATATATAGTATTATGTTTCTTGTCATACTTTTTTCATTCTAAAGTAGACATAATATCTTGTGGTAATTATACAGCAGTAATCTACAACAATAATGAAAAATTCCAAAAAAGCAAAATCTATTAATGTTTATATTATACATTTTAGTACTTCGGATTTATCTTGCTTCTTATAATTTGCAACAGTCAGTTAATCAGATGGCATTTACTGTATGACAATAGATCTTGTTACTCGAATATAATGTTTTGGTAATAATATACGGTCTTAAACTTCCGAAAATAGGTATAATTTCTCAAATTTTCAACTAACAAACTTTAGTCTTTATCAAGGGAAGAAGACTAAAATTCGTTAGTTGAAAATTTGAGAAATTATACCTATTATTGGAAGTTTAAGATCGTATTTTATTACCAAAACTCTATGCAAGAAACTTCTAGCCTCAGTAACCTTCAAAACATTCGAATATACTGTCTGTTTTTTTTTCTAAATCTTTTCTCGAGTGCTTAATCAGACGTATATCTATTTCACATTACTTAATGCTACAAAGATGTGCAGACAGGAAAATGGGATTGCTACATCCGTCAAATCACGTAATAATATTAATTTATTCCAACTTTGAAAGCATCTGACTTAAAAGTGAATAATACATTTCTATATTGGTAATGGAGACTTGTTTTAATTTAAGAACTCGTCATAAAGAAAACGTGAAAACGAAACTCTCTTTTTGTAGAAATGATAAGATAAAGAATCTACTTTTCTTAAATTATAGATAACTAGAGAGGGCCAGATACTGCACTAAGTGCAGAATAGCAACAAAAGTCAGCTGATGTAGTGTCCAGAACGCAGCTACGTAGACTTCTTAGACTTTCTACGTAGACTATGTAGATAATATACGAGTAATTTTGAGCTAGAAAAATCTAAAATTTCCAAGTTTCTAAGTGCAATTTTACTCTTCTACTATCGTCCTTTATTCAATTCATATACCTTTTATATATATGTGTTACGTTGACGTTGACTTGACGGACCCAAAGTCGGACGTACACGTAACGCGGTGTCCAAGGCTCCAAGACGCAGGTAGACTTGTCGTTTATGTATATGGTATTTATTTATTCTGTGCTAATAAGATAAGACTTTATCATGACAATGAAGAAAATCTTGTGAATATATTCATAATCAATGTCTTTGACATTTACACAAAGAAAACTGTAATCTATAATAGCTTGATATAATTATTACATATTTATTTCCATTTTTTAACGTTTAATATATTTTTTCTCTTTAGGAGTCTTACTGCATGTATGTTGCTTCCTTGATGTCCATCTACTGGGTAACGGAGGCCATCCCATTATCAGTAACAGCTCTTCTTCCAGTCATTCTATTCCCATTATTTGGTATTCTTGATAGTAAAGAAGTAACAATGCAATATATGAAGGAAAACAATATGATGTTTCTTGGAGGGTTAATTGTTGCAGTGGCCATTGAACATTGTGATCTACATAAGAGAATTGCCCTCAGGATTCTCTTGACTGTTGGAACTAGTCCAAGAAAGTAAGTGGGTACAGTTGCTCCCAGTTATGCAACACACGTTGAGTTAAAATTTTAAAATAATATAATTTGTACAGAGGAGTAGGGGACATTAGTGTCCAGTTCAAGATATTAAAGTTTCATCACTTTTATTTATACTGTACTTATATAGTCTTATATTATACACTCAATCTCCATTTTGTTCCATTTTTTTCTTTGATAAACTATAGCAAATTGCCAACTTTGAAATAAACTGCATCCAATAATAATTTATAATTTTATTAAGTAATCCAATTTTCTTTTTTTGTTTCATTTCGTTTCACAGTTTACTTGCTGGTATAATGTTAACTACAATGTTCCTTTCAATGTGGATTTCAAACACATCTGCAGTAGCAATGATGTTACCAATAACACAAGCAATTTTACAAACATTAGAAAAACAAGTAAGTCAAGTAAACAGAAATAATATAAAAATAATATGTTTATAGACAGGGAATTTATAAATATTATAAATATTAATACTGTAAATTAATTTGTGTTTTGAAATTGTTCAATTTAGTATTTTATTTTCAGGCGTTATCAACACCCCCTTCTTCAGATGATAGTGTGATGACTGAAATTACCTTAAGTGAAGATGGAAAACCTAAGTCAGGATTAGATGTTAGCTTTACTGAAACAGTTTCATCTACAGATAGGTGAGGTAATTTCAGTGAAATATATTTCAAGAAATATCGCAGTAATTGTTTATATATTTTGTTTTTCCTATCTTTGATGGTATAATCTTTCCAATATCTTACGGACTCAAACTGGTTATGTCTTCAAACTGTTTTGACAGGTAAACCCATTGTTGGCCACTTGTTTGGGTGGTTCAAATTGGGTATTTTCTATATAATTTGCAAGTTGGTAAAAAAAAAACTGAGTCAACAAGGATTATCAATTGTTGGAATGTCAGAAAGACCCTTAATGGGTTAAACGGTTTAGGTCCGTAAGATTTTGTAAAACAGTATATTCTGCAATTCAGTCATATACTAATAGGTGAAAACTGAAGATATAAATTCCACAATGTTTATTTTTACATGAACCAGGTCTCTCTAAGAAAATTTGCACTTCTTTCAAATCATAAACTTCACTATATTACTAAAGCAAAAGTTTTAAATTATATAAAATAGAAGGAAATGGTGTATGATGAGTACATGAGACACTGCATAGCATGGTTTAATCATTTCAAGTGTATGAGAGTCTATCGGAATAAATTATAGTTTGTCAATTTATCACTCTTTTTTTACTCGGAAGTTTTGAAAGTTGGATGTTATGATGCACAACAGTAATATTTAGTATTAGCCTATTAGGTCACAAAATTAATTAGATACAAAAATCACAGTGAACAGATGTTCGCGCTTAATCGATTTTTTACATTGTTATTAATTATAACAATACATAACTTCCTCATTGTTGTCCTTCATTAAAAACAATACTTCATTGAGGATATAGAAATAAACGAGTGATGGTATAAATTATACAATATTATCGTTCTAATGACTGTATCACTCGAATTTACATAATAAGATTATATAGATGCTAATAACACAGAAGCCAAGACAGATTCTCGAACCTTGTTTTTGTATCCATGTTACATTTTCATTCTGTCAAATCAAAACAATTACAGTTATACAAGATTATTACATTGAAAATTCTAATAACTGTGTTAGTTTCCAAATAGAGTACATGTAAAAGTCATAATTACAAATGCAGTGATCATATAACTTAAATCAGAAATCATTCAGAAATATATTTCAGATTAATTGGCTAACATTTTTATACATTTTTTTAAATCACACATCAAACTATAAATCACAGTTGTCTGAAATTTATTTTTCCAGCATTGAAACTACGAAGAAACGTTTGAAGTCCTATTCGACCATGTTACTACTAGGAACTGCTTACTCTGCAAACCTTGGTGGAACCGGAACTCTCACAGGAAGCGGAACTAACGTAATTCTTGCTGCGGTCATTGAAGAGTAAGTAAAACCCGTATTTCCGAATTTCTGGAATTTTTACTAATGTGTTTTTTCTACATTCGTAGTTTCTATGGTTCTGAAACTTCGTTGAGTTATGCTACATGGATGTTTTTCAATGTTCCACTTATGTTACTTAATGCTGTCTCTGTTTGGTTGTGGCTACAGTATTTGTTCATTGGTTTGAGAAGGTATGGTATAAAACAAGAGTAAGACGGTTTTATTTTAAATGCTATGACATTTTAAAATTATTTTTTAGTCAATTTTTACTGTACTCCATATTCTAGAGGAAAATATTTAATTATTGCTTTTTAGATATATTCTGCAAATCTAATAGGTAACACGTATATATAACATCTCTGGAAATTATTCTAGAAAACTAAGCTATGTAGTTAATTACAAATTCCTCAAATGTTCGTACAATGTAATGCTCTAGATGAAAATTCTTCTTTAAGTTACATGAAAAAAAAAAACAGTTTCTGTGTCATGTTCACGGAAGCATGGACCTTTCCATCCATGTGCCCCAAGTATCTCCATGACATGTAGCGGATAAAGTCTACAAAATTCTTATAATCTCATAGCAATAATTAATATGATGTATTAACACAGTTTGTTCCACAACAAAAAATTCATCAGAATGTAAATCAAAATGTATACTATGCTTCATGTGAACAATGAGACTTACTTATACACAAACTACTGTATCGTTTAAGTTGTAATAACGAAAACACTGAACTAATTAATTAAATAAATAACCAATCAGCTAAAATATGTTTCCGATTAGTAATAT
>JAQIWE010004532.1:0-10687 GCA_034698565.1 Campodea plusiochaeta
GTTTCATTCCATATAAATTAGTATTTGATTTATAATACTCGCTAAAAGCACAAAGTAAAGCTTTCAAAGGATATTTATAGGCTAGTTAGTCCATAAGTTTTGTAACTTCTTCGATGCAGTGTGACAGGGTGTAAGTTTGAAAGTTGGACTTGCTGAAATATTAAGCCTTACCACGTCTGTGAAAAGTTGGCGTGTCTGTTTCGCCCTTTAATCAAATTTTTAATTATTATTTACATAAACATAAATAGTGAGTCAGAACCTTTTAAGTATATTTTAAATATATTTCAGTCAAAACAATAATACCACTTTCATTGGCATAATTTCTAAGTCGGTAGTTATGTTTCTGTTAAGACAATTCTCGTTAATCTTACTAATAGTATATTAATCGCATTTACATTATCTCAAGAAATTATTGTTTTTATATAGACAGTAATAAAGAAAAACTTTTCTCGTTGGAATTGAAAAATATTGTCAGTTTATTTCACATAGCAGATCTAAAGTGAACTTAATAATAATGTTAATAAACTATAAATTACCCTCTTTAATTTCTATAAAACTATTCAATAAAATACTTAATAAAAATATTAATTAATTAAATAATTCAGTAAAAGAATACTGATCAATTATTTTCATTACATTAAAATTTTTCAATACTATATTAGAAGAAACAGTACACGCATGGAAATGAATCAATCTATAGCAGTAACTATACCATCATTATGTTCACTGGAGTCTTTTTCTTCATCATCCAAATGATGATCGATGACCTCATCCAAAAGATCTTGCATAGTTTCCATTTTTTCCTCTAAGTCCTTTTGGTCAGCTCCAGAGCCATCTTTCACTGAATCAGTTCCCCCTTGTCTAGATCCTGTTTTCTTGTAGAGTGTTTCGTAAGCTTTTAGAGAATCTTTTAGTACTCCATATTCGTCTTTTTTCTTCTGTACCAGTTGTTTCAGTTCATGGTGGGTTTCTGAAATATTGAAAAAAATTATGCTCCTACAATATTGCATACCTGATTTAAGTAAATAATTTCTCTGTGCTGTTTTTATGCTAATTTATTATTTTTCTTAAAGTACTAATAGTAAAGAAACTAAAGAAATAAAATTCATTATGAATAATTTGAAGTAGAAAGTTAAATATGTACTGATAAAACAGATTCAATAATGACAACATTACTGTGCGGTAAGCTTACTAATTGAGATTCTGAAGTTTACATTTTCGTACTGGATTATTATACAAATCAGCGGCAAAAAAACTGTTTAGAACAAAACAGCGGGAGCAACATATCATCAATGTAACAAAACTGCAAGTTGAGAAAACGATATTAATATTTATCCTCTGTTATATCGACCCTCTATTTTGTCTTCAGCTGTTTGGTCGCCATTATTTTGTCTCGGTACCTTCACACTGCTACACATTTTAATGAGATTGTTTTTAATTGTTTCAAAAAATACTATTTATAAAATAATAACTTCTTTAATAAAAAAATATTCATTGCAATATTAAGTGTGAGATATTCCTGTGTTGTTAAGAAAAAGTATTTTATAGAAGCAGATGAAATAATAAGCACCCAAGATTAAATTATTTGTATTTCGTTTTATCTCAAGAATGTTTTTAATTAAGTAACATTATTATTTTAAATCTGCATTATATAAACATACCTTCATATACTTCTTCAGGATTTTTCTCCTCTGAACTGCCGTTATTTTCTCCATCGCTTCCAGAATCCATTTCCGAATTAGAGTTTTCATCAGATCCAGAATCGTCCTCCTTGTCGAATCCAGAAGTTTCATCTGATTCGTTTTCTGACCAAGGTTCACTAACATCCATTGAGTCTTCTGAAAATGAATTGTAAAATTATTTTGTCAGGTAAATATACTGGAATTTTGTTAATTCAAATGTATTAATATTTTCCTTACCATCATTAAATGGATTGTCCTTTAATTCAGATCCAAGTCTACCATTTCCTAATGGTTTGTTCTTATTAAATTTAGGTCTGCCACTTTCAAAAGGTTTATCTGGTCTCATTCCATTTCCGTATCCTGGTCCACTGAGTCCAAAGGGTCTGTCTTCTCCAAATCCAGGTCTTCCAAATGGTTCATCCTGTCCATATCCAGGTCTTCCGAAAGGTCTGTCTTGTCCATATCCAGGTCTACCAAAAGGTTCGTTCTGTCCATATCCTGGTATTCCAAAAGGTCTATCCTGTCCAAATCCAGGTTTTCCAAAATGTTTGTCCTGTCCATATCTAGGTCTGCCGAAAGCTCCGTCCTGTCCATATCCAGGTCTTCCAAAGGGTCTATTCTGTCCATATCCAGGTTTTCTAAAAGGTTTGTCCTGTCCATATCCAGGTCTGCCGAAAGATCCGTCCTTTTCATATCCAGGTCTACTGAAATGTCCATCTGGCCTAAATCCTGGTCTGATATGATTATTAGGTCTGAATCCAGGTCTACCATTTCCAAAGGGTCTGCCAGGTCTCATGGATCCAAAACCTTCGTTTCCTACAAATAGTGAAGATGGTCTAAATGGTGACTGACCACTTGGTGTGAAGTCATCTTCATCAGATGACTCACTTCCAAAGGCCGACTCTTCGCTATCAAGTGAATCGGGACTGAATGGTGATCCCGGTCTGTAAGGTGGTCTTGATGGTCTGTAAGGTGGTCCTGGTCGGTTTAGTGATCCTGGTCTGTTTAGTGATCCTGGTCTGTTTAGTGATCCTGGTCTGTTTAGTGATCCTGGTCTGTTTAGTGATCCTGGTCTGTAAGGAAGCCCTGGTCTGTTTGATGTTCCCGGTCTATAAGGTGACCCTGGTCTATACGGTGATTTTGAATTAGTTTCTAGCTCGTCTTCGTCTGATAATTCGTCTTCAAGAGATGATGCTTCGATGTCAGGTGAAGTAGAACTGAATTGCGATCCTGGTCTGTAAGGTTTTCGTCCTGGTCTTGGCAAGCGTGGCATAACATCTTTCATTGAACTAGGCCTATTCGAAGACCCGGGTCTTCCTGATTGTTTTGGCATAAAGGATGGTCTCTGACTAGGTGAAAAATCATCGTCATCGCTAAAACTATCATCTTCAGAGTAATCGTTATCTTCACTGTCTTCAATTAAGTCCTCATCTTCAGATCCAAAATCATCATCATCTGATCCAAAATCATCATTGTCAGAACCAAAATCATCATCTTGGGAATCAAATTCACTGTCTTCATCTTCACTATCTAAGAGAAAAAAGAAGCAAATAAATCACATCAATGGGATATAAATGAAGCGTCATAAAATTTAAATAATGACAAATGTGTGACATTATTACGTATCAAAATCAAATTGACATTACATTTCAAGTTATGCAGTAATTTTATTAGCAATAAATTAATAATATTTTAGAACATGATTAAAAATCAGAACTGCTATTACGCCGAGTAATTTTTAAATTAAAATTGAACCACAATATATTAAATCTCATATACGCTTACATAAATATTTTTGATATGATCATTGTAACGTATAAAAAAATCTATTTCGTTAAAGCAGTTAATACCGTTTTAAATAGCAATTGCCGGAATAGATTTTTTGACATTTTATATTAATATAATATAATCCAATTATTCCTATGAAAACGAAAACTCAAACAAAATATTTGTAAGTTAACTTTTCATTAGTTATAATAGAAGTGTCTTTCCTATATATAAATATGTCCCTTTTATTTCACTCTGTTGTATTTAACATTTTCTCAATTAGATTATAATTTTAAAATCTGAATAACTTACATTTTAACTTATGTACATAAAATGGAATTGAAAGTGTGATAAACTTTTATTTCTATAACATTACTATACACTGTTAACATAATTATCAGATTATATATAAAAAAGGATTCCCACAATACAGTTGGTCACAGTTATCAGTCAAAAAACAGCCAAATTACATTTGGTCAGTTGAATTCCATATACCGTACAGCGAGAAAAATGAATTGGTTAATTTAGCGATATTTTTCCTAAGGTTCACATTATTATTATTTAGACTGGAAAATCGTAAAAAGTGTATTATTCTTATTATAATAATGGTAAAAGTATTTATTCGGCAATAGGAAAATCTTATTTCTTTTTATAAGTACATTTTGTGAAATCAAATAACACACAAAAAGTATTAAAAAATTCCCTGTCAATTCTACATTATTCATCATTTTACTTTTGACAAATGGCTGTTATACTGTATAATGTGATTTATTTGTGAGAGTTGTGGCCAAGTTGGTTAGAGAGTTATTTTCCTGTAGCATTTATATATGCTTTCTATCAAGATTTTCCCGTAAAATTGAACATGAATATAATAGGCTCAGAAACAGTGTACAAATCCTATAGAATCCAACATAATTGGTTGAATTAAAAAATTCATTTCTCTCGGTGCATTTTATTATCTTAATATGTAAAATTCAATGTGTTCATTAAAATACCCTGTTTTACTCTAAACAATAAATTTAATGAGAAACAAATTTCAAACATCGCTTACTTTCATCGCTTGTTTCACCCCATATCGCATTAATCTCCCTAGTAGTTGGCAATCTTCCGATTTTAGAAGGTTTCTTCCCATTTTTGATATTCCGAAGCCAATCCAAACCATCGCCCACCGGTCCATCATTACCATTTCTTCTTCCTGGTATATGTTGCATTTTTCTGAAGGAAGCTCCACCATAGACAGGACTCTGCGTCTCGCTATTTGGAGTATCCAATTTTTTGTTGAAACCCAGACCCCAGACTGGACTTTGCTGTGCACCATTTGGACGTCCCATTTTTTTGTTGAAACCCAAACCCCAGACTGGACTTTGCTGAGCGCCATTCGGTCGCCCTAATTTTTTGTTGAAACCCAGACCCCAGACTGGACTTTGCTGTGCACCATTTGGACGTCCCAATTTTTTGTTGAATCCCAAACCCCAGACTGGACTTTGCTGAGCGCCATTTGGACGTCCTAATTTTTTGTTGAAACCAAGACCCCAGACAGGACTCTGTTGTGTACCATATGGTGGCCCCAATCTTCTATTGAAGCCCAACCCCCATACTGGGCTTTGTTGAACGCCGTTTGGAGGTCTTCTGAAATCGGATTTTCCATGTTTGTCAAAGAGATCTGTTTCGTCCTCAAATTCTTCGTCATCAACTTCAGAAATATCATCATCTTCAGACATATCGCCATCCTCAAAAACATCAACATATTTTTTGCTGAAATAACGAGGCCGTTTACCAGGCTTATACCATGGCGCTCTACCCTCACTTGATTCTGGTATCATCCATGGTTTATCTTCGTACGGATTATAACTTTCTGGTCTGCTTCCATCTCTCTCAATAAATCCTGGTCTCGGATAACCTGGACCCCAAGGTTTGCGGTAACTTGGGGACCTATGGTAGGTATTTTCATCGTCAGATTCGTCCTCAGTGCTTGCACTATTCAGCGTTTGACCTAAACTTCTTGAAGGGTTAAGTTTCCGAAATGACGCCTTACTTCGACTTTGCGATCCCGATAGACGTACGCCTGAACCGCCTATGCGGCTATAATCATAATCGATAATCCCAGGGCCATATCTCCAAGTTACCTCTCCGAATGATAGCTTCGTATGAACAGCAATTAAAAAGAAACAGCACTTCAAAATCATTTCACTTCAGTTCTGGCATACAAAAGTATGCAGAAACTAGTAAATTAAGTCAATTTGTTACGGAAAGTTGCATAACACACTTTCTGAGTTATCGTTATTTCGTACTAAAACGGTT
The DNA here is from genome assembly GCA_034698565.1 of Campodea plusiochaeta. Lineage (NCBI taxonomy): Eukaryota > Metazoa > Arthropoda > Diplura > Rhabdura > Campodeidae > Campodea > Campodea plusiochaeta. The sequence continues at coordinate 5,751 of JAQIWE010004532.1, forward strand.
ATATCCATATAAAATTTATATTTGTCGGTGTTATTGAGGAATATTTTTTTCTTAGTCGGTGTACAATCAATCTCTGAATGTATATAAATTACTGTTCGTAAATCAATTCAAAGAAGTCTCCTTTATTTATTAATCAATAGATTGAACTTTCTCATATTGAATAATATTCATCGTGATAATTATGTATTTAAAAAAATTAGTTATTAATTAGTTAAACAATGTAATAACAATTTCTGATTAAAAAAATAAGAACCTATAATGATAGATGACAGGAACCAGCAGTATTTTAATTAGCTTAAAATTGAAGTTTCACGCAGTCGTAATCTCATTAATATTGAGGCAATTGTTCCAAAATCTTCCATTATTTGATTGTAGTAATATCAGGAACTGAAATTATTCATATACAGGTATACTGTAACAGAATGATATTAATCTAATTTTGCCTAATCTGAAATGACCTTCACCAACAGTGACTCCTTTAACGGTCGTGCAAATCGTGCGGGGCCCCTCCTCTCAAGGAAAAAGGAAGAGAAGAGGAAAACGGAAAATTTCTTTTCACATTGTTTAAGTAGGAGGCCCATTTAATCTGTAAATGAACGTAATACTCTATTTTAAATCTCAAAATAACTTAAAATTTGTTTTTATTTAGATGTAAATTCTACTTCACCATATTCAAAAAAGCTATTCTTGTTATCATTATTGATTTCGATTGAATTTGCAAGAAATATGAAAAAAAGAGAGATTTTTTTGTCAAATGCTGAATAAGGCCCTTTGGAACCTCTGTTCGTCCTGCACGCGACGATACCCCAGATCATAAAGGCGCCACTGTCCGCCAATCTTTATTTGGTGTTACTTTGAATCAAATGCTTGAAAGTCAATAATATTTTGATGAAAACATGACTGTTAATATTTAAATTTTAATGAATGTTTCACTATTTTTTTCATAAAACATTGTCTTAATTTTTATTCTGATCAAAAATCTTAAAATTATTTAAAAAAACACAATGATGAGCATATGCCTAATACGCCTGTCGGATTTTTATTTATTATTACATATTTTATTTCACTAAGTATATAATATATATTTTTTCATATTTATTTCATTCACAGATTTAATGAAATTATAAAAGTCCTGAACAATATACGAAACTTGTTCTATAATAGTGTTTCTGAGACTAGAAGTTTCTTGCATAATGTTTTGATAATAAAATACGGTCTTAAACTTCCAAAAAATGCAGGTGTAATTTTTTCAAATTTTAAACTAACAAATTTTGTTGATAAGGACTAAAGTTTGTTAGTTGAAAATTTGAGAAATTACACCTGTTTTTGAAAGTTTAAGACCGTATTTTATTACCAAACCAATATACGAAACATATACTGTAGATGGAAACTTCTTCTTGGTTCATTCATACTGTAGTTGTAATAAAGGGGTTTTGAATCCAAACACTTTTTTTTTTTTCAAAAAATGAAATGTATTGCATTTTTTGAAGAAAAAAGTAAACCCCTTTATTACAACTACAATATACGAAACATTTTGGATTTTTTTTAAACAACGAAGTGAATGGTGATAGTTATTTATTAATAAATGCAACATATAAAACATCTCAGTAAATGTCATTATCCTGGGAAAGATTTTCTTCCTGAGCCTGGTATTCCAATTAAATCTCCAGGTTTTGGTCTTTGATGGTTTTGAATTCCAATAAAAGATAATGGCTCAGGATCTATTGGTGGTAAACGACGTCTGTTGCAATCAGGATCAGGAATATTCTTCAGAAATGGCGCTGGAAATAAAGATATAAATCTTTAGAATTTATCGGATTGCTATTAGATAATAGAGTTGCATAAAAAATACATGTTTCAAAACGTGCAATATTTCAGTATTGATAATGTTCAATTGTAGAAAGGGTAGTCAAAATCGACGTCGAACTTTCTTATTCTGGATCACAGAAATTTGTAATTTTGAGTAAATTATATCTTAATGAATCAAAATATCTTCTGAAAATTTCTAACTATTTGGTTCAGTAGTTTTTGAGAAATTAATTTTTATAGAAAGCTAAATTCCTATCTTAAAACATGCTGGGGGACATCAAATCTATCCCCCAGCATGTCATAAGATAGGGATTTAGCGAAATTCAAAAATTAATTTCTCGAAAACTACTAAACCAAATTTTTAGTCATTTTCAGATGTTAATTAGAATCATAAAAATATTATTTATTCAAAATTATTAGTTTATATGATGGAAAATAATTTTGATGACATATTGGTGAACATTATTAATACATTAATAACATCACGAGACAAAAAGTTTTACAAAAGTAATATAAAAAATATGAGAAAAAAGTTTCAATCAAATCACAATTTTGATTTTACATAATTTTATGTTTTAGAATATTATTGAAAATGGAACCTTCATTAATGTAATTTAGATAAAAAAGTAATCGATTTTTATCAACTAGAGCATTAAAGGAGTATTTTTTCCTGCGGGAAGCCATCTTTTCCAACACAGCTTATCGGTTTCAAAGGAAAGCGAATACAATAGAGAGCAAAGAAAGTAAAACGGGATATGTGAGTTGGAAAAGATGGCTTCCCGCTGGAAATTAAGAAATAACCTCACTGAAACATTAAACATTCACATTATTTATTATTAGTCTCCAAAGTAATAACAATGATAACCATAAAAAATACCAAAACAGTAGTCCTCATTGTCGTAAATGCAGATGAATCTTTAACATTGTTATAAAAGTGACGAGGGAACCACACGAGGTGATCATCATTCTGAGATATTTTCTGTATTTTGGGATTTTGTAGAGTTTATCTCCCTGATCAACATCTCACATGCCGTTTATTATTCATATCTAAAATAACTGAAACATTTGTGCCGAATTTCAAGGAAATTGTGGAGATGTAAAATGTTTTCTGTTTTTCAAAAATGAAAAATTCTTATGGCAATTAACATGTGAAAATTTAAGTTTTGTGAGGTACCCCTTCTTCAATTTTAGGAGTAAATTATCAAAATGGATTTCTGGAAGTAAAACTCAATTTGCATATGAAGGACTATATAGGTGATGATCTGTGAGGTGATCTCTACAAATCTACAAAATTAAAATAAATCCCAGATGATCACCCCGTGAGTAATGCTTTATAGTGCTTTATAGATAAATAATTTTAAATCACGATTCAATCTACTGCAGTATCCTAGCTCTCACACTACTCTACACTACACTACGATAAAAAAACTGCTAGTTACCTTAAATGGGTAAGAGAGTCAAATATTGGCAAATCTCACAGGATTAATGGAAATATACTACATGGAAATATACATTAATCATGTGAGATTTGCCAGTCTTTGACTCTCTTACCAATTTAATAGTATAGCTCATATTCTTCAAAAATTAATGTCATTAATTGTTAACACTATTTACCTTGTTGTAATGGATTCCGTTGTGGTCGGTCAACTCGTGGTACATCATAAAACAAATTATTTTCACTTAAAGATTGCGGCTGATTATTTGTCCGTCGTATCGGTTGCATTAAATTAGAATTGTACGGCGGGCGGCGTAATCTCGGCGTCCTCACATTATGAACTTTTGACGTATCCGCATATGTAAACGAAATATGCACTAAATAAATTATTAAAAAAACTGTTAAATATTTAAACATGTTCCGTTTCTCAAACATCTTCACGTGCTTTCAGTTGATGAAGTAGTGAATAACTTTCTATTTCTTTCATTATTTTATTCCATTGTGAGAGATTTTGTGTAGGAGAAAAAGAAGAAAAACGTGTTCGAATTCCTTCACCACAAATATAATTATTGTTTCCCTTGAGTTTTTTCGCATGTCTCTCTTTTCTTAATTATATACACCTCAAAAATAAACCGATACGAAGGGTCATCATGCTCTGTAGTTGAAATATATTATTTTCACTTTTCAATTCTCAAGTAGTTTTATATTTTCGAAAAATATTGTTAGCTACGTTAACATGAGTCACGGATACGAAGAATATTCTAATATTTACTTTTCATAATAATTTTAATTTCATTATTTCATTTCCTTTTTCGCTTCATAAATTTAATATTCTCAGTGTAACATTAATCTTTTGTCATGCACCCCCCCCCCCTTTAGTTTAGTTTACTTTAAGTTTTTAGGATTCAAACACCATTATTATTATTGCCTCTATGTCTGTCTGGAATACTCTAGCTTTTGCTCTCTTTTCCTCAGACATTATTGGGCCTAATAATGTTAATATTAAACTCGTGACTTAGGATTAACAAAGACTATTAACAAGTGATTCTCTACTGAATCATTTGTAAGTTCAATTAGTCAGACAAAAAATATATGCTGTTGAATTGTAATTTTTTGGATAATAAATGATAAAATGTCAGAAATCCTTTTCCTCTTTATGCTTTTAATCTCCAGCTAACTCTTAAAGTTCTGTACTATATTCCATGAACACGAGTTAAATATTTAATAGTTCCAGTGAGTATTTGAAATGGACTGTCATGTTTTATTCTTGAAACATTAAAGAGATCCCAGGAAAATGCTCTGCTTGCACATAAATAATGTACAAACAGTGCTGTACATGGCATTTATACTGACGTGTACTTGCATATATCTTTCTCGGATAGCTTGTTGCTATGTAGGCATACCGCTGTGAAAGAGTTCCTTGTTCAATCTCTGTTCAGGACTTCAGATTCACTTCTTCAACTTTTGTTTCGATTCAAAATGCAACTATGTTTTTACCAGACGGTGGTCATCACTGATCTCGTAGGTACAACTACGTCTCGGCGCATGTGGTACACCATTGCTGATTGAAAAAACTGATTTCGATCTGGAGTTGCAATAAATAATGGGTTTAAATAGTTTAAATAGTGAATTTTCAAAGTAAATTCAATTGTTCATTTACTTAAAATCTTGTAATATATTAAAATTTAACAAA
>JAQIWE010004533.1:0-10687 GCA_034698565.1 Campodea plusiochaeta
AGTTGATTGTTTTTCTTGTTTTAACGAACGTCGACTTCAGGTAACGAGCTTTACTATTTCATCCAACTTTTGTGGTTAATAACACTTGCTGGCGCTTAATTTATAGAAGTTTTGGAGCTACCACAAGTTTTTTTAGTAAGGACTTCAGTATATGATTTCTTTAATTCATAATGCGAGATATAATGACTAAATGGAAAATCATTTTTGGAAATAATCATGATAAAATTACGGCAATCATTAATTTTTTAAGCATGCATGCAATCAATAATGGATACTGGAATTTAACATTGCACTTTTCAAGATGATATCAACTAGTCAACTTGTAATAGCAATGAAATGTGATACTAAGTGTATTATGTCGTTCTTGAACTTTTGAAATAGTCATTTATTTCTATCATATGCATCAAGTGAGCTTTATAGAAGATGATTTTCTTTTCAGCGTGCTGCATAAAGATAAACTATACTTGCATCATTATAATTGCTTTTAAAATTATTTGTTTTCGAATCCAGATGAAGAAAGAAGAAAATAATGCTCATTAAAATGATAATTACATCGATTTTTTTTTTTTTTTTTGCCTGCAACATATATATTTCTACTTAGATCATTAAAAAATAAATGTAAAATATTTCTCAATGAATAAAAAAGTATTGTAAGTTTACTTCATTGCTCTTGTGATGAAAGCTCATGTAAAATGTAGTGTGTTTTATTACCCATTTAGGTACCAAGGTGTCGTTGCCGTGGTGATTTACCAAAATGTGTCAAAAATAAAAGTTGTAAAATGAATAAGATTATTTCTAAGCAACAAGATAGTGTATAAGACTTTATTTCTACATGGTAACCTTATTGTGGCCGTCATCTACATCCAACACACCACTCAAAAGCTTCTAAAACTTTGAATTGACTATAGAAACAAATTTGAAAGCAATGCCTCCACATGTACGTTATCAGATTCTTCAAATACAAAATGTTTTTAATAACAATAAACAAAATTTATTTGTTCCTGTGGCTTATTGCAACATTTTTGAGCGTAAGAAATTCCAAAAAAAAAAAAAGCAAAAAAACCACTTTTTAACAATCTGGAAATAATTTTAAAATTAAAGACTCTATTTTTTTAATCATTTTACAACATTCATTTTTGACACGTTTTTAAAAATCATCATAGCAACGTCACCTTGGCAACTTGGAAGATATTGTATTACCCTGTTTGAAAGAGTTTGACGTGAGCTTTCATTCAGTATAAAATCAGGACTCCCGCTTAAAAGGTTTTTCAGATATTGCAATATGAAAATCGGTTCAAATACTTTTGGCGACACTGTATCGTTACTAATTCAGTATAATTATTTAGGAGCTCTAATTATTATGAAATTTGCTACAAAAAACTATAATATCTCTAATAAAAAGATATAAAACCTTAATTAAAAACATGTCACTCACTGACAAAACCTACCCCAACATATCCCCCCCTTCCCCCACTGTAACATCCTGATACAAACTTTTATCCTCTTACTTTCACCTAAAACACTCCCCAAAGACGACTATCAATCTACCAAAGAATCTTAAACAAGTTATGTCACTTTGACAGAAACTCAACTCTAAAAATCCCCACTTTTTCTATATCTCCTATATAGAAAGACAATGAGCTAGAGTGACATTGCTGTAACTTTTCATTCTAGCCCTTTTTTCCTCCTCGTCCGCCTACTTGTCTGTTACTGAAGATAGCTGTGCAAAAAATACCCTTGTGGTTTCGCACGTACTAAAGACCAGTGCCCATTAGGAGAAAGTCTTGGCATCGGATCCTTAAAGGAACGAAAAGGAAGAAAAATTGCAAATGTTAAAAAGAGAAGTGTAATTGCTATCTGAATTTTCGTTTTTTATTGGGTTTTAGAAGGTTTTACAGTGTTTTTTCTGCTGTAAATGATGGATTGGGATGTGGGTGTTATTTACGAGTGTGGGAAATGACTCATTGCCATTTTTTTGTTAATTTTACTCTTACAAATTACAATACTCTACAAATAACTCTGTGTATTCTCAGGTTTTTCTTTCTTGAAATACGTAAAGTATGATCAAATAAAAAAATTTTAATACTAAATTTATTGTATTTTTAATTAATTTTTAGATAAGATTATATGTTTCTTACATTTAATCATTACAATCTTTTGTTTTCTGTTGCAGTTTTGTTATATTTCTAATTAAATCTAACAGAAATCCTTATTTTACATTCAGCAATTAGTAAGTTGGCATGAACAGGACGTAACTTGTGAAAATTTTCATTATAATTTCAAAAAGCTTAAAAAATATGTAAATGTAGTAATACTATTCAGCAATATTCTACTATTATAACTTACATTAGACTATTCACTACTGTATAATTATGTACATTGTATATTACTTAATTTATACTTTGTATTGGAAGAGAATTTCATTTATTACAGGTTTATAAACATAGGCCTATATATTTCATTACTGCACTATCTGACCTGTTCAACAGAATTATAACCACAAAAGTATTACTTTAAATGAATGTATAAATGTAATGCAATTTTTCAATTATGTCTACTGTATACTGTAGTATGAGAAAAGTTTAGTTATACATTAACAAAATATTATGTAATTAATTATAGCATGAAACTGAGTGGAAACAACATAAAAATTATAATAACATAGTTCAAATAAAGATACCAAATATTATTTCACAAACATATTTTGTGAGAGTTATTTTTTTTGTTTACAGATAGATCTTTCTGTGTAATTACTCCAGTTCTGCTGAACTTTTAGCAGCAGCCTTTCTGGAAACTGTTATTTTCTTCTTCTGATTTTCAAGTATTAATTATACACACCTATGACAACATTCGACAAAGAAACATTACATCATGGAAATTACGACAAAGTCTTTATATATAAAAAATAATTTAAATATAAGTGTGTTAATCTTACTCAAAATCGAATTGCTTGTACTAATTATTTACTTAAAAACATAGTGAAAACAGCAGTCAGTCGATTTTGTTATGCAGAGAATGAGACAACCATTTATTAATACAGAATAATACGACTGATATACTGTAAGTGTTTCGTTCACAATACAGCAGTATGTTTTCAAGAGATTTCAAATTTATATTTTACGTCCATATTATACACCTACTTGCAGTTAGTTTCTTTTAGTTCTTTTCTTTAGATCGAGTACAAAGTATAATTTCAAACTCAGATTTAAAACGTTTATTACGAATTGGAATATAATTTGAATGCAGAACGTACAGCATACCCAATTTGCTGCCTACAATTAATATTTAAATAACTTAACTTTTCACAACGTCGTAATTTGTGATATTTCCAATTATAAATTACAAAAACTCAACAAAATTAATATCAAAATAATCAATCGTACTCAAAATCACAATTTCATTTCTTAACCCCACGTGCCCACTTTCCAAACTTCCCCTGTCAAGTAGGCATCCTGCTAGCTGTTAAAAGCCCATACGTCCTAATAAGGCTTCCCTTAGGGATTCAAATGTCACATTTCTTATTCCAATTCTTGCTTGACAAGGCGAACAAAATCTCCTTTCCTTTGACATCTATTGCTTCGTTGAGGATTTGGACCTGTCCTTTAATTATGCGAGAATTAATGAGAAGAAGCAATGCTTTGGATTTCCATGATTGCTTCAAATGTATATAGTTACATTTAGATTTAGGATGATTAGATTGAGTTTTGGATGTTGGAATAAGTTTGTAAGTAATTGTCGCTGCTGCCAAGAGTAATGGTTTATGGGTAATTGTTGGGACTAAATTGGTTTGTTCTGTTGTGTTCTGTATTAGTAAACTATTAGTAAGATTTGCTTTTGAGGTCTTTGATTCTTAGGAGAAGTAATGCGGAGGAATACACTCTAAAGATAATAATTTTGAGTATAATTTTGCAGTTTGATTGTAATTTCTGGATATTTTGTGTTACTTTATTGTAGTGTCAAAGAGAAACTGAAATTCTGCATCGTTATTTCGTAATGCTAGAGCAAAAATAAAATCCTTTTGAACAAGTTTCCATATATATGTAAGAGTTCATGTTATATGTAATATTGCTACTAACTATAATAATTCATCTTCAAAATTATGGATTAGACCACTTCAAAACACAATAAAATACTGGATTGATGTTTCGTTTGCAACATTATCATACAAACATAAAAATAATATTTTATGTTAACAATACATAAAAATAAATAATACATATTGTTTTTTGAAAATGTTTCTATGATAATACAGCAAACGAAACGTCAATCCAGTATTTTATTGTGTTTTGAAGTAGTCTATTCCATAATTTTGAAGGTGAATTATTATCAGGAAAAGCCACTGAATCTCCGAAAATCTATGCTAGTAGCTATCTTATGTAGAGAAGTTTCATTATCATAGACAATAGTACAGTAGCTAGGGATTTTAGTAAAGAGATTGTCAATCAAGATTATTTCCAGTTGTATAATGTCTCTCAAAGTAGTATGGTTGGTATACAAAGATAGTCAAGCATTTTTAATGACAACTTTAATCATATGAACATGAACCATATATTTTCGGAATGTCAATTTTTACTCTCAATACTTTCAAACCAAAGTTCAAACACGTGTCCAGAAAATCCAAAGAAATCCATTTTGTTGTGAAGTCGAAAAAAAGTGCCACCATTCCGGAACCATTTCCAAACGTACAGTCCAAACTTTACGACTTTTAGATTATGAAAGCGAAGAGGAGTTTTAAGTCTTCTTAAGAGCATGTTCTTTTCTTTCCTTCCTATCTATCTCGATTGTTACGGATTGCGACCTGACCCGCATACAGAGGTCGACAATTTGGCAATGTTGCAAACCCATCTTTCTTTTCCGAACGTTTCATGGCTGCCAGAAACCCCCCTGTTTCCAAAAACTTCACTTAAATTTGTACCCGTTCCTTTTAAAAGCAGAGGACGAGGTAATATCTTTGAAAGAATTGTATTCCTGTATCTGTGTGTTTTCAGGGTCATCGGTAGGGTATTATGAATTTGGGGGTGCACAAGAATAATTCAGGTTCGTGAGAAAGGTTCAGTCTTCCAGCTGTTAGTAAGGTACAATGTAGCTGAATTTTTTCCAAATTCGTTTTGAAGAAAGTCAACTTCGGATGCGACCTAAAATAATTTTAATAACTGGAAAACAGCTAATATTTTTATTAACTTTCTTTAGATAATGTTATTTAGGGAAAGGTCATTTTTAGCAAAATGTTTCTTCAATATAAAAATGTTGCCCTCAGTTTAGTATACAGTTATTGTCGCTTCGGACATTACGAAATTATAACAATCCATGTCCATTTCAAAGTTAACGTTCTACCAGGCCCTGATTTTTTTTAAATCTGTAAACAGTACAGTTTATCTTTCGACACAAGATTTTATCTGTAAATAATAATTTATCTACTGTGTATTATGAATGCTTCAAAACTTGCACTGAATAGTTAAAATGGAAGATATCTACAGCAGTTTTAATGTTGCATTGAAAGATCCATCGGAATTTGTGTGCACATGAACTGTATAATTGTTTTATACTTTTATTGGGTTATTATAAGTTGTCAATCCTACTTGGAAAATAACTTCAGCTTATATAAAGGAGACTATGACCACAGAAAAATAAATAATTTATGTTCTTGTACGAATATGTAACAATTAGGACCAATTAATTGAGTTTCCTTTACTATTATCCGTATTATTTGAAATTCAATTGAAACTACAAAAAGCAAATACCTTATATGACAACCCACAATATCCCACCCATTTTCCCATCTCTTTCTACCCCTATCTTTTCCTCTCTTCCTCTATATCTGGCCCGTTGTCCAAAAGCGGCGAAAAGCTAAGAGAGACCAGAAATCATTGTTTAATAGCCCGGAGATTTATATAATCACTTTGAGAATATTGGATATTGATTTTTAGAGAAAGTGGTTGCTAAATCAAGATGCAGTTAAGACACGTTTGTTTCCCCACTCATATTGAGTGAAAATATATGGTGTTTTTTAAGCATTTTTTTTTCTAATAATATATTACTTGTAATGGCAAATTAATGGAAAGTGATTTACTTGTTATTTTAGCAAGTTTTGGATTAGTAGAAATTTACTGCTACAAGTCAGTAAAAATTTGTGGATTTATACTTTTATAAAAATCTGATAAACTATATTTTTTTATAAATCAGGGACTATTTGGGGTTATGTCATTGACTTTCAGAAGTACACTACAAACTTTCAAGTTAAAACATTTCGGTTATAATCAATTATGGGTTATGTCAGCTAAAATAGGCAGCACCCATAACACTTTATAAAATCATTTCACTATAATTAATGGTATATTTTAACTTATTTTTTACTATGTCATTTATTGATAATTAAAAATCATTGGATAAATATGTCAGTATAATATTTCCTAGAAGTAACACTTTTGGAAATATTACCTTTGGAACTTTCGAGTTCAGTTTATACAATATAAAAACATGCAATTTTATCATGTACTGTATCACTCTTTCTTGTGGCATAAATGAAGACAACTCTTTCACATTAATTTATTTGAAAATAACAAACATCCATCGTTTTCCCATAAGAGAAACAGACAAACAAACGAGACCTTCCAAATAAACTGACGCAAACATTATATTTTCTGTTCAAATAATTATAGTCCCAGACCACAGGTACAGTACATCCTAATACCCAATGCGGTTAACGGATAATCCACCTAGGCCTATCGTTTTGTTCACTAGGTGCAAATTGATACAATATTTGCTACTTTAGCAAAACATAAACATTAATGAGCAAGCGGACATCAACGAGACGCCTGGTATTTATTTAGTTAATGAGCTCTGATAGGACCAATGCTAATTTTGTTCGTAATGAACACCACTCTAGTTGTACATGATATTAGTGATATAGAGCATATAGCAGCATTGCAGGGTTTTGCTAATCTACTTTGGGGATAGTGTAATGTGGTTATCTTAATTAGTGTTTGATCAATCGAAGATGGAGGAATAGCAATTTGATCAAAGTGGAAATGATTTCAATGCGGAATAAATATGTTTCGGTCAATGGTTATTTCAAATTTGTTGAATCTTAACACTTAATGGAATGAGTGAATATCAATAAATAACAACTGAAATAAGATCAAATGTCAGATGTTCATATTGATCCCAGCAATTAAGTTTGAAGAGTTCTGATGTCTTCTGGAAACAGTGACCATTTTGAACTACATCAGACTTTAGTTGAATCTTCGTATGGTCAAAGATTGTTGTTTTACTTTCAAACTTAAATATTTTAATAAAATTATACTGAAGAGCAACTGCACAGCATAATACAATCCAATATATTCACTTACTCAAAGTCTGATTTCTGGACATAATTATCTGCATGCATTTACGGTATTTTTACGGTGCTTTTTCTCTCTTCATGAACTTATGAACTATTGACAGGAACTTCATGAACTATGTCTTCATGAACTAGTATGTATAAGAGATAAATCTCTTCTGCACACCTGTATATAATATGTCAATGAACATTCTCTTCCTATCAGAAAAATATTTTCTAATATTATTGCAGCTATTATAATAGCAGTTCTTTAATCAGGCGATTCCGATCACAGCTTTATATATTCCTACACAAACAAATTCACCTGAAACTACAGTTATCAACATCATCTACTGTATATAACTACCACGGACTATATTATCTCAAACGAAACAACTCGAAACTAAATCCTATATACCCTCTAATAGAATACTGACTTTGAGAAAATTGCAAATTAATTATCTCTTTTTCTCCCCGCTGTTTCGAGACCTCCCTTTAAAAGTGCGCCAAACAAAGTAGGTTATTTATAATGCAAAATTAGAGGAGGAAATGCGGAACCGGGTAATAAAACAAGTAATGGAAGTCATTAGAAGATAATGAATTTTTTTCTGCTCTCCAAGAGTTTCTCTCTCTCTCTCTTTCTCTTTGGGGGGTGCGACAAGGAAAGAATGAATTATGATCAAGTTTTTTGGTTTATGAGAGGTGCAATGTCCTAAGAGATGTGATGCAATTCGGGGACCTTTGTGGTTGGGGATGATTTAAAAATTAATGTATTTGCGTGAAGGTTTTTTTTTTGCATCACGTTAATTTACTATACGAAGGAGTTCATTAAGCACCATTGTTCAAGTACTTTTATACCGATTTGTGTGCTTTTAAAAGAATATGTTTTTTTTTAATTTATAGTAGTTTTCGTCCTGATGACTAATGAAAACATTGTTCATTCTTCTTTCTGTTTCTCCTAATATGTGAGTCGTCAATAATGTGTTTAGTTTCTAGAATACTGTATTATTTGAGTTATTAAATAGCTGATGTTAGTTTCAAATTTGTGTTATTTAAAAAAGTCAATAAAAAAATACACAATCGCTAACAGATGCTAAAAACATATATAAGATATACCTTTTTGTAAAAGCAGTTTACACAGCATATTTTTGTGACTATTGTTTTTTGACTGACCGTGATATTCTGCAATTCCACGGCGTAGCAATATTTTCTTTTGAAACTTCAGAAACAATACTTTTATACTATTAATTCAAAGGAATTTTAGGCATCAAATCTTACAATTTTCATTTTTACTGCTTGATTCGGGCATACATGTATACTTGTTAACAGTTATCATGTCGAAATATTTTACAAATCACCTAAAATATCGTATTATTATAATGTTATTCAGTAAATGCAACTACTTTACTATATCCTTTCCTTCCTATCACATGTACAGTAGTGAATATCTATTCGTATCACAAGTTCTACATTGCAATCTCCAGTAAGTTTGTGAGAGAGAGTTTGCTTATTCTCCTTCTCTCTTCGTACTCATTAGCGCCTCGGCTAAGAATAATGGCCACCATTTGCTGCTATGGGACTCAAGAAAGTTAGCAGAAGACAAATTTGCACGTCATTTTGGTGCAACTGTACGCTTTGGCTTTTCGCGCGTTTTACTTCAATTACAGAGCTATACTGAAACTACATGCTTTGCGGTTGGCGAATGACAAGTGGGTATAGGTTGGATTTCTAGGGTTCATTGTCGATTGTTGATTGGACATGTGACGTATGATCACCAGGTCATGAAGCTATGAAGTTGGAAATCTAATTGAACTGATTGGTTGGAGAGTTTAATAAACGACCTTTAGTTTTATTTTATGACCTGGCAATACTTTTTTTTGTATTAGAAATAAGTCTTCACATACAGTTTAACATAGAACAGCTTATCAGTTTCTATGAAAAAAAAAAATAATGTTTTGACTTATTCCGCAGACTGTATATACTGTAGTGCCTCGTTTAAAATCTTAAGAGCTCTAACTGAATAACTCATCAATGACATTTCTTACATACAGTACCTGTTCATTCTTTGGTTGTCAACGTTTGTACTTTAAGCTGCTCGCAAAATGTATAGGAAGTACTGTAAAGCCAATTTGAACTACCCACACAAAAGGGCAACAATCTTGGGTGTATTAGTCAAAAACATTATAGACGTAACCAGTTTGGGTCCGTAAGATTTATAAAGTACTATATGCTACTGTATTACCATGTAACAACATTTAACAATTTACTGCTAACAACTGTAATAATAAATCAGCACATTCTGCAGAAACGTGAGAAACCTATGAAATATTTAGATATTTTAAAATTTGTTTAATGGAACTTCGTAATTAAATGTATCAGAGTTTAAATAACCTCATTAAGTCTATTTGGTGACACAAAATGTCATGGAAAAGTACAAAAGTTAAAAAGTACAATGTTTCGACAAATTGAATAAGAATACTGAAGTATTGCAATTAATTTCAAACAGATTTTATCAAAATTCTGTTCGTTACCTTTTGTTACTGTACTTTAAAATAACTTAATCATTAAAGCATTTTACTGAACTACACGTGTGTTCTGAATAATTTATAGTCCTACCTTGCAATTTCTTTTAAACTATTGTGAAGTGACCGAACATAACTTTTGCTTTAGGGAGTAATGTGAACTGAATTGGAAGGTAAATATTAAAATTCTGCTTTCTATGTAGTTACGATAACACAGAATTCTCAAGTTTGTGTTCTTTTCTCAGATACTTTATTTATACTGCTCAACCATGAATAGTCTATTAAAACTATTAGAAAGAGGAATTTTACGCTGAATTTGAAATGAAATTATAATTTAGTCCATTATTAATTCTGCGTAGAAGTATATTATACAGTAGTTATTTCATGCAGTGCAATAAATGTGAAAAGGTCAATTATTTTTTCGTTATACAGTACTTTTGTTTGAAATTTAACAGTTCTTTCATTCAGTCCTGTTGAAGATTCTAATTATTAATTATACGTTTTCAAAATGTTAAAGAAAAAAGTAATATTATAAGGCGTATTTTATTATTGCAATAAGGGTTTCAAATTTTAAATTTGTGAAACTTACAAATTCGAAACAATTTAATGTACAGGTAATGTATGACGAACGAAGAGATGAAAATTGTAAACCAATTATATTATTACGCACCAGAGATGGACCGGGTCATTTGGGTCATTCGGGTCACCAACTTGGTCCGGGTCACCGGGTATCGGGTCACGGGTCCAGACCCGGTGGTGACACGAGACCCGAAGTGACCCGGTGACCCGAAGTGACCCGGCGACCCGAAGTGACGTAAAAAACGAGAGAAATATTAAATATAGTAAT
>JAQIWE010004534.1:0-10687 GCA_034698565.1 Campodea plusiochaeta
GTTGTGACTGTCTCCTTTTTCCACAACAGTAGGCATGTTTTAGGATCTCAATGGAAGGGATAACTAAAAAATGATGAAAGTGGCGCTTGGCACCTTTTTCCTCTATAGCGTTACCGTATTAAAGCTTCAAAATATTCTGCTAAGGTAGCTGGAAAGACTACTGTAAAACTGGAAATTAATAATGAAATTTGAAAAGAGAAGTTATTTTACAAATGCAGACTTAAAAAAAGTCTAATTTTAGCAATATACCCATTTCAGCAATATTATTTTGTACCTTAAAAATCTAGAGATCGTCAATTAATTTCTTTTTTAATGGAACACTTTTTTTGGCTTTTAAAGGCAGCAACTAAATTGCATCTTTTGCGACCATGATGAACATTTATGATGTGAATTTAAAACATTTTTATTAGTAATGATTTACTTTTGTCAAGAAGCTATTTTGCAATTTCCCATAAGACAAAATGACAATTTTGTTTTTAAAGTATTTCAGTATACACAATATAAAAGGTTTACAATTTGTATTATTTTCTTTGGGACTGTCAAAAGACAAAGTTATCGTAATAATTTTTTCGAGCAACATTTTATTACACATATAGGCCTAGGCCTATACATTTCATATTTCATTTATCAAAGATAAGAAATATTTTCACCGATTTATCACATTACTATAATAAAATATGAAGATACGAATTAACAAAATAACAACAGAAACAAAAGAGAAAAGCGAATTTTCGTTTTTAATATTACGTAGCTTAAATATAAAACCAGATCCTAGAGCAAATAAAAAAAAAAACTTGGAGATCTATTAGGCTATAACTAAATATTAAAACCAGGGTTGGTAAAAAGCCGGATTGTCTGTGTTCCTTTATATGTTGATAATAAATAAATAAATAAATATTGAAAAAGTCCTCTCCGGCCGGACTTTATTGGTTTTATCCGGATTTTATCAATTTTGTACGAACTTTTTCAATTTAGTCTAACTTTTCAAAATTTTAATGTTTTCCAGAATGTAATTTGCCTGTTTAGAGTGAAAAATACTCATAATTGCCAAATAACATTTTTAGGGAGATAACATTACAATAACGGCAATTATTTTTGATATTAGATATGAAAACAAAGATATTTGATAAAAAAAATTCTTGATTTACTGAATTTATAGCACAAAATTGTGTAAATTATTGTTGATTTTAGCCACTTTGTGGAGAAAGTAGACAATTTCAAGTGGATTAATCCGGTTTAATCCACCCCGGATTAAACCAGTCCGGCTTTTATTTGCCAACCCTGCTATTATCGAGATAATGGGTCAGAATAGATTCCTATACTATAAAAACAAAACAGTGTTTCCAATAAAGGCCTTCATCGTTGCTACTGCACCAGTAGATAAATTCGTAAGAGAAATACTTTGAGAGTGACAAAAGTTAAATTTTGATATTTTAAAAATAACAAGAGTTATAGGACCAGTCTTAATATCTTTAGTTACCAAAAATTACAGCACAAGAAATAAATTTTGATTCCCAGTCATCAGAAAACCAGATTCTTGTCAACAATTTTTTCTAAACAGAATGGTAAAACTATTTAATCAATTACCCTGATTTTGAAATATTTGCTAACAAAAGGATAACTGAAACATCCGTTTCAGCCATTCAATGATAATTCTGATAATTCTCTTTATGTAAAAGCTCAAAGTTCTCACATTTTATTAACCTAAGGAATGTATTTATATTAATCTCAGTTAGCTGTCTAAAACTGATGTTTGATTACCTGATTACATAATTATTATGTATCATACAATATGAATGGCAATATGCAATGTATACCTGTCATATATTTTTATATTATGTTATACAAATTCTTTATTGAGAGTGCCTGTATTTTTTTAATAATTGAAAGTCCTATAACTGTAAGGCATAATCTGCCAGGGTCGGATCCAGGATTTGGTCATGAGACGGGCTGACAAGTAGGAATTAAGTATATCTTTAATTATATTCCCAGAGCTCGAAGAACGAGCGAAATTTTTGCATTTTTAAGGCTGAATTTATTAAAAATAACTCAGCAATTACAATCTTTAAATGAACCTTTGAGAGAAAATCAATGAATTTTGAAGAACTTTCCTTATTTTAGTAATTTTTTCATATTTTTTAGTCAAAATTCTTACAAATAACAACACAAATTCCTTCCTTTTCTCTTCCTTCTTTTTTTCTGTTTCTCAAGGGAGGGAGCCCCCCTCCCCGTAGATCCGCTCCTGTAATCTGCTGTTTGTTACTAACACGTCACTAAATAAATAAATAAATAAAAATAAATGTAACTACAATTAAGAACATGTGTAATAAAATTTTCAAATAAACTAAATACGTTGTCTTATACATATTTGAATGCATCTCATTCCGCAGATTCCATTACTATACTCTCGGTGATCAATAGTTCGTAAACAAAGTGCGAAAATCTAATCAGAAAAAGACAAGTTTCGATACAAAAACATTGCTGGTATTTCCAATGTAAAAATCTCGAAATACCATTATTGTTGGAATATTAGGATGTGCAGCTATCAAGATTTTTATAATTTTACTGAAGAAAAATATCAGCCCTAATTTGCTTTTATATGTTTCTTAGGTATCGCAAAGAAAACAAGATTTTCAATTATGTTTTAAATCACCTATTACTCCAACCAACCTAATAGGAGCGCCATCATATATATCTACTACGATAAATATATACAGAGTGCTTCAAAAAACATTACACCAATTTATGAAACGCAGTTTCTTCTGAAATACTGAAGTTACAGACTTGAAATAAAAACCAAATGAACGTTCTTCCAAGTGCCTATCGACACGTGCATAGTAATTTGTGATATCTACAATAGCAACTGTGCCACAGCCTTTTCCGCAAAACCTTCATGAAAAACAGTTGCGCGCGCATGAAAAATATCACGAATTGCTAAGATTTTGGTTAATAAAATATTTATGAAATCTATGACTATGAAATGTTCCTTTACTTTATAATTTTTTGACAAGTTATGACAAAAATAATTTAGATCTCAAATACTGAACCAAAAATAGGCATTCAAAGTTTAAGCTGTACAAAGTGCCTGAGCATGGATTAAGTTATTGGTAAAGGTAATCCAGGAATTTCTCAATATTAGGGTACCCCACAGCTCCAAGAATGATAATTAATTATGTTGGTTCTTTTTAATGTTATCTTTCATGCTACATCAATTAAATATTTTAATTCTAAAGAAAATGGCGAAACAACCAAAAAAGGGAATATGATCTGTACAGAATTCTTGCAACTTTTTCAGATGTAAGGTTTTCGGAAAAATGCTGTAAAGAAGTTGTTAACACAGCGCATTCGTTCAAGGAGATTACAATTATTTTATTCTGTGCTGTTGAACAAAGTGTGGAATACATACTGTAGGAACTAAGAGGTATCCAATTCCATCTTATATACCTACACTCCCACAGCGTTAAAATGAAGAGAAAATAAATCGTTAAAACAAAAAAAAAGGAGAGAAGAGAGAAATGATATTACAGATGAAGAGAAAAAGTAAGAGAGAGAGAGAGAGCAGTAAAGATAAAGGAGTCCGTAATTGAAGAACCCTTGTCTTCATTGACTAATGAAAGCGAGTCTTATTTGCTTGATTACATTTCTCACTAAATGGTTGGGAATTAGCACTTGATTTTTCTTCCAGAAAGAGTTGGAAATACTTTGCTGCAGTTCCCACAATAAAGTCTATATTAGTATTTATATAACTGAAACGGATCTATTCATTATTATTACGCATACTAGTTCTTTCATGTAGGACTTTAGATGGAGACTCTCTGACATCTTAGAATCCAGTCAATGTAATATCCAGTCAATGTCCAGTCAAGAATCCAGTCAATGTAATAATACTACAATATTAACATTTTCTAAAAGACTGCAGGGTTTATGATTAGTAGTTCCTGCTGATTCTGGGGTAATTTTCTGCATGATAGAGTGAGTTCCTTCGCTGACATCTTCACAGCAAATGAGTAGAGTGCTCAATTTGGGAGTCCTTTTATAGAGAGATGTGGTCTTACTGGGCAGAAAAGCTGTTGTTCTACCAGGAGCTCTCTGATTGGTCGACCTCATAGAAAGGTGTGTTGACGTGTCACTACCGGGAGACATACTGTGTGGGTTTGTTTGGGTGCTTTTAATGATGACGTGTCCTTCACTTTGTTTCCAGCTGTGTGTCTTTGATTGGATGTAACTGTCCTATTTGTTATTAATGACTTCGTTATTCCTTTACTGACAGAAAAACTGTTGTCTCTACAATTCAAAATATTGTTCCTTCCTTATTTAATTTTCCAACCTATTTATGGAATACTTTGAAGAGAAAATCCTAAATTCAAATGTAAAATCTAGTGGCGATATGTTGATGATACTTTTGTTATTTGGACCCATAGAAAAGACAAAATCTGTGATTTCTTCACCTATCTCATTAACATTTATCCATCCATCAATTTCACTTATGAGGTTGAAAAGGAAGGAAGAATGTTTTGGCTAATAGAAACACAGTCCAAAGTTTCACAACTTCTGTATACAGGAAACCTACATACACCGAGCAATATCTGTACATGACTTCCGATCACCTTCTCCAACAGAAACTCTCAGTGTGGTACACCTTATTAAAAAAAGCAATTAATCACTGCAGGAACAATGCACTTCAGAATACTGAACTGCAACATTTGAAGAAAGCTCCTGAACAAAATGGATAACACTCATCCATTATTAATAAAAAGATTCAAAGTTTACAAAAGAAAAAGGAGAGACTTCTATAACAACTACTGTATACCTGAATAAAAGAAGACCTTCATATCATAATACCAATCTGGAAGTTATACCAAACTACAAAAGGTCCTGGAAAACATAGGATCAAACCTATACCTATGCCTTCTAACAAAATAAGAATCCTTCTACTTTCAAAGTCCCTATACCTCCTCTGAAGAGACCAGTATCAGCTGCTGTAATGGGAGTGATAGCGGAAAAATAATGATAGGACAAAAAGTCAGTTAAAAATCTTACGTCCCATGTATGCTTAATGTATTGAGAATGAGAGGTATAATTATTTTCTTCCAATGAAATAAAAAATTCCAGAGAACTTGTGTAAGTTCATTTATGCGATTGACATTAAAGCATAATACTCTAGTATATTAGCAACAGGGAATGTTTTGCACTTGCATGGACACCTTTTTAGCCAAAAAATTTAAGTGGTTAATTTGGTATTATAACTTGTGAAGTTCCTAACACTGTGTTACTTCCAAATGATGAAGTGTATAATATACTTCTCTGTAAATTACATTACGTATTGACATACTGCACAAATAAGGTAGAATGCCATTGTTTCTGATTGCTATTATAGATATGTTTAGGTACTTTCGTCTTTCAGTTGATGTAGCAAATTTGTGGCAAATTGTTCTCTTAAACGATTCACAGGTTAGAGAAATTATATACCAAAATAAATCAAATGCACTCTATTTAATGTTGTTACACAAGATAGTGAAACATAATTTTGCCATTTAACCACAAAATATATCTTTTGTTAAATGTATAATTGCTAACATTGACACTGCCATTTATTTGTAGAGATAAGTGATTGCATATGCCAATGACAATGACAATGAAAATCGTTTCCTGTAAATTTATAGATTTTAAGCAGTTCAAATTGAACTACTAAGTTATACCCTATTACAGTAATTGTAATTTCATCAAATCTTGTGCTCAGTGATATTAGTGAGGGAATGTTACCCTTTTAACTATCTGACAAAAAATTTGTAATTTTAGCTTATAATTTTTGTCCTAACTTTTGATAATTGATAAAAGAACTGATAAGCTGATACCGTCTACCTATTATTATGTAAAGTTTCAGCACTCTCACTAATTTATGACTTAAAGTTACGTCACTATTCATTTCAATATTTTTTTCCTGTACAACTATTCATTTCGCACGTCTATTAATTTTAGCATCTTTGATTTTGGAAGCAGACATATTGGATTCATATTTTCAAGTGTGAGCTCTTCATCCAAAATTGCAACTGCATCTGGATCAGATTATTGATTATTTTTTCTCCATCACATTAAAATTATAAGTTAAAGAACCAGGGCCGTAGCCAGACATTCCAGTTTGGGTGGGCACAGGCCCAGATCGTGAAAAAGTGGGTGTGCAGTCTAAATTTCAGTAATTCTTTTGTATTTCCTTTTTTAGACCAAACCAGGGCCTTTCCTAATGGTCAGTTACACACAAAATGCGTAGTTACAAAACTGATTTGCGCAGTTACAAATTCGAATTTGCGTAGTAACTATTACAAAGTTTCGTCAAAATCAGTTAAAATGATCTAAAAATGGACATTTTTCATGACAATTTTTCTAAATTTTCTTCGCTCGCGCCAGCCATGGTGGCGCTTCGCGGAGGGTTTTCTAACTGCTGTTTTTACCTGTCAGCTATCCTTAAGGCAGAAGTTTTTTTTTTTTTTTTTTATCTCGTAGTGAATCTTCTTTGGGTCATCCTGTTACTTATATGAATTATGAGAATCATAATAGCCAAGTCCGTTGAAGAGGTCTATATAAAAAGACATTTTGACAATTAAAACTTACAGTGAAAGATGAGAGACGAAAAATTATTGATAATTAAGGAATATTTTTAAGAACTGGTCAATTTATTTCAAAGAGTAGAAAAACTTCTTTGAATTTTAATGCTTTTACTGAAACATTTTCTTCAGCTTAAGAGAAATGATTAACTTTTCTACTTTTTGAGAAGAAAACTTATTTAAAGAAAAGAAAAAAATCGGTCTAGAGATAACTTAACCTTATTTTCATTTAATATTTTTCCCTTTTTGGGGGCTACTGCTGCCTGCTGGAGAAATTTGAAAGGCCAGAAGCGAATTAACCTAAAATGGGCAGATTTTAATTATATATATATTTTTTTAAAATTTTCTAAGCTCGCGCCAACCATGGTGGCGCTCCGTGAACGATTTGTGACGTTTTTGTGATTTTTCTTTGCTCGAAATTTTTGTTTGGAACCGCGTCTGGAAATGACCTTCATGTTTCAAATCAATTTCGCACCAATAAAAAATTAAGAAGAATGGGTGGGAGTCGCTTATTAAGAATTTTGTGAAATGTGCGCAGTTACAAAAAATCCTTAGGAAAGGCTCTGGACCAAACAGTAGGTTTAGTAAACTTATATTACATTAGCAAGTATTCACTCCATTAGATTTACACCATAGAATGAAAGTTTTTAGTGAAAAACTTTAGACCTAGATTTGTTGAGAGGGCGAAGCCCAAGCGCGAAATTTTTCGGATTTCCGACACAAAGACAATGACTAGCACTAGCAGTTTTTTTACAGCATAATGAATTTTCTTAACCACACTCATCGATATTAAAATGTTAGTTTTTTATTTGAATGGTTTTAGTTTAGAATTTGAATATTTCCTTTCTTTTGTTAATGTTTTAATTTTTAAAAAAAACGAAAACGAACGATTCTTTAAAAAATCAACGCTTATTATTAATTCTTAATAGATGAATTTGTGATAAAAAGACAAGCGGTTTCATGATGTGCTTTAAATACCATTATATTTCGGCAATATCAGGAGAGAAAAATAAAATTAATTAAATAAAACTGTTAATTTAAATGAAAAAATAAGGATTATGTAATATTAATTTGGTAACTGAGCTTGAGTATTTTACTACAGCTTTTCCCCTAATTTCATTTGTTTGGGCACAGCCAATTTTGGGTGGTCCTCTGACCATCCCAACCGACCCCTAACTACGGCCCTGTAAAGAACCAACTGTTATTGTGAAAAGTAAATCACAAAATATTGTATCAGACTGCAGCCTCACTTTATAATTATATCTTAGTGGTTATTAAAATATTGGACATAAAGACCAAGTACTTAATAAAAATTAACCACATTCTTTAATAAAGAAAAATCCCTTCAGAATACTATGAATAGAGATCGACCTTTTACTGACAAGATTTAACTTAAATATCTAACTGCAAGTAATATCGTTAACAAAAGAACAAAAATTTCCTAATAAAAAATTATATGAATAAAATTGTTGCATCCAGTGACAAAATTTATTATTGTAAACATAAGGCTGAAATAACTTTGTTATATTGCTGTCCTGTAAAAGTAACAAAATTAAATAATAAAAACACCACCAAAGTAAAATGGTCAATAACGTTATATTGTGCAGTTAAAGTTAATGAATCTAAAAATGTTCTATATGGATGTAAAGTATGAAATGAAATGAAGAGATATATTTATATTAATTAACACATCTATGAACAATTATAACTTTTAATTTAATGAAAATATAATATGTCATCTTATTGCACTTTTTCATTCAAAAGCTAAGTATTATGCATTATCATATAAAAAGAATGAAAATAACAAAAAAATGTACAAAAATTTGAGAAAACGAAAAAAAGAAAAACACTGATCCTAATCAATTGTAATAAGGTATATTTGAGCCAAATTTCATTGAAAAATCTTTAAAATTGAGGGAGTTTTCGGAGGTCGCCCCAAGAATAACAAGAAGAACGAAATGAATTTTACGGAAATAGAAATGGCTTTTTCTACAAATGTGTTTGATTTTTAATTTTGTGATTTGGCACACTGAAACATACAATTAATCTTCATGTAAAAACAGATTTGGAAATTAATTCCATCATATGGGTTAGGAGTTCCAACGACGTACATGTCTCATTTTTCCTTGTGTTAATTTCTGAGCAAAGCATACTATATGGCCCGCTACCGCGGGCCATATGATATGAGCGATTGTCGGCGAGTGTCCTGACACCATGCTGCTACGACCCTGTAGTACTAGCAAAACAATTGAATTTTTTTCGTCTTCACCTCAAAATCGTTTTTAGACCCTATGAGCAAGACTGCTCTGGCGCACTCTTGCTGTCTGTGTAGGCTACCAAGGCAACGGTTTCGCGGTCTATAAATTATTGCAAGCAACAATATTGCAAAAAACAAAGCAATTACTTTGAAAAATAAATTGATTTCAAAATGGAACTTTTTGCCGTAGAATTTGATAGATTGAAATAAATGAAAAAAATGCTCATAAACCTTTGCAACTTGGTGCTGAGTGTTGAACTTTTAGAAGCTCACTGTTCTGAAGTTTATTTAAAATATTACGAAAACATCACCGTCAGAATTTTTATCATCCAAATTATATTACCAGTTTTTAATTGCTATAAAGAATGTTTCAAATTTCAAGTGTGATTTTTTATGATGCGTGATAATTTACTAAGGATATAAACAACAACTTTCGGGTCAAATTTCTTTAATTTATTTATTGCAGAAAACTAAAACCACTTACGATTATGCGTTCTGAAGTTTGAGTTTTAAAAGGATGAAATTGCTAAGCACATCCTCAGCATCTATCTATTTTCATGTTCTATATCTATACCATAATCTATCTATCTATCTCATACGGTGGAAAAAACGATTTTTAGGTGACGATAAAATAATTTCAATTGTTTTTGTAGTACAGGGCCGTAGCCGCATGGTGGCATGACACTCGCTCCATAAGATGATATCTAAAAACACGTGAAAACTATTTTTCTGATAGAATGAAAAGACGTAGGTAAATATTATGATGTTATTAAACACTACCGACAAGTTAGAAGTAGAAATTTCGTATGAAAAACGTGCAGTAGTTGTTTGATTGGGAAGAGGTTCGGTCCGTGACCACCAGGTGGCTCCTAAACTAGGCTTCAGAACGCTCATAATGTAGGCACGGCGTGTGGCATGCGCAGTAGAGTTTCGTTTTATCTTCTTTACGTAGTATTATAGTTATCTTCTGCTATAACATAGGACCATATCCAAAATGAAAAGTAGCTAAAATGTTTTTCAAATATATGCATGTTTTTTCATCTCTCAATAGTCTCAAACTAGATTGTTTAATGCGTAATTGTTTATTATTCAGGGGGCCCTGGGGGAACATGCTATGATGGGGTCCCTATACATAATAAAATATTGCTAATTTTTTTAATGACCAATTAGAAAAAAACTTTAGCTGAAAATGTATTTCATGCAAAGAATTATAATTTATATTCAGCTCAGTAGCGAAGGCAGAAGCAGGAGCACCGAAATTTTAACCTTTTAATGCAATATAACTGCGATTTTGAACAGCTATTTTGTTATCCCTTTCGGTCCTACAGGTCACAAATGTGTACAACAAATTTAATATTTTTTCTAAGCTTCGAAAATGAAACAACAACTTTTAACCCTCATGGTCACATTTGTGTGCATTAACTCTCAACATTAGAATGTTCTGGGTGCTGCTGCCACCTACCGGTAAAATTTTGTATCATTGAGAAAATGGCTGCGCACAGTGGGATTTTCTGCTTATGGGAAGTGAAAATGTTTTCCTCTATATAATAAAAAATAAGCTATACAGGTGCATAATTAAAATACTTGCAGTTACTACAATACCAGATATACTGATTTATGAAAAGAAATTTAAGATTTTTTTGCATTCTAGTTTGTTATACAGCGTAATTTGTTGCTGTGCACAGCTGTGACCATGAGGTTTCAATAGTTGTCAAAGGAAACAAATAATTTCAGAAACATTCAAAAAATAATAGGTCATTTTAGGCAGGTTAGGTCAATTTGGTCATTTTAAGAATTTCTAAACCTAATCTAACATGACTAAGACTTA
>JAQIWE010004535.1:0-10687 GCA_034698565.1 Campodea plusiochaeta
CTGCTTTCTATACACCATGCACGGCCATTTTGGATTAGTTGAACCACCAGGATCGCTTTGCGTGCAATAGGCAAATTTGTGGTTTGTTTTCCATAAAGTACAAGAGCATTCTAAACTTCAAATTAAGGCAAGGTGTCAACATCCCGCAAGACTTTCATTCAATTAAAAATCAACACTGTATGATATCTAAACAGCTTCTGCAACTTATCAATACAGTAAATTGTAATGGTCGCGCTTCAGCCTTTCAAGCTAAAAGCCTTGGTTTTACTTGAAAAACCCTCCCAGATTAAAAACAAAACTTTTGAAACTTTTAAATTCCTTGATTTCTCGCCTTTTGATAAAGATAGCTAAAATGAAAAGCACTTCTGGTATCAAATATTATTAATTATTTTTTATAAATTTCCAGATTTGTACAATTTCCTATTTTATAAGTTAGCTTATACAGTATAATGGTTTACACGGAATTAGCAAATCTTCTGTTTCAATTATAATCTCCACAGAAAGTCAAATGTACAAACATTCTATAATTGCCCATGTAATTATATGCATTACTGCCCGTTATGAATATTGTGCTGTTGAAACAATTAACTCCATAAAATAAATAACCCACAGTGGTTAAAATAAGATCAGCAAATACAGCTTTTCAATTATGAACAATGATTCTAAATAAACTTCAAATGTACAAATAAATATACAGGAGGCATTCCATGTGAAATCAGATGATTTTTCAAAAAGTCAACCGGTCATCACTTTTGATATGGTTCATTTTCCGGTGTGAAGCAGCTACACGATGAAAAACTTATCAATGACAAATTTCAGAGTTGTAACTCTAATAGTTTCTGGGATTTTGCAATTTATAATTCAGAAGATTTTGACATTTTTTTACATATTTTAGTGCATGCAACAGATAAAATATTTATTAGAGCTGCTTAGGCACCACCTAGAAGCACCAAAGTATTACCATACTTAATGTTTTTGACCTCCTCTTTCATTATTTTTTGGTTTCAAATTCATGTGAGTCATACATAATTTATAATCTATACAACTAACTGAAAGTGAACTTAATATTTTAACTTATTTCTTGACCTTTGACCGTCTGATCAGTGACCTAGAGTACCAGTAACCAATTTTTTTGTACAGAGGCTTGTTTACATCACAAAGCCCTCTTAAAAAATTCTAGTTCCTAACTCAACTGCTTCAGGGTGAATAATATTAAAAACTACATTCCATTTTTATTTTTTTCTCCCGAAAAAAAGGTTGGTCCTATGTAAATTTTGAAGACATATTTGGAATCCTCATGAAATTTTACATACGTTTACTAATTCGACGGTTCCATGGCAGAAGATGATATGTCAAAAAAGTACTTTTTTCAGTAGAGCAATAATAAAAGTATTAAATAATTTAACGCAATGTAAAACGCCATAAGGTGATATGTCAGGCCACATCAGGGCATAGGACAATCAGGACATGTCAACTTCTGCCACACTGAAATTTTATAATCCGTACATATCATGAATGGTCAACCCCCTCTAACATAATAATTATTTTAAACAGACATATCAACTTTTGCCACATTATAGAACATGTTTTATAGATGACAGAAATGCAAATACACTGTATCTCAAAATCGCCAAAAAGTGACATCCGCCATGGAACCGTCGAATTTTCAGCTCAATTGCTTCATAACTTCAAAAGGTGGTGCCTATACTGCCTAAGCAGCTCGAACAAATATTTTAGGAACATTCTATCTGCTGTACGAACTAAAATGTGTGAAAACATCAAAATCTGCTGAATTATAAATTTCAAAACCTCCGAAACTATTAGAGTTACAACTCTGAAATTTGCCATGGATAAGTTTTTCATCATGTAGTTGCTTCAAGCTTCACACCGGAAATGAACCAAATCAAAAGTGATGACCGGTTGACCATTTTACAGTATTCACACGGAATGCCTCACAGTCTCTGTTATTTAATATTAACTCCTACTTTAAACAAGAAATTATTCATAACACACATAATTTCAATGCTGATCTTATATATACATCCAAAACTGACATCCCACACAGACTAGCTATCTACGACACAAGCATTAATCTACACTACAGCAACATTTAAGATATTAAATACAATATTACTGACCTTTCAGTTGATCTCCCTCCCACTTTGTGATTTCATTAACTGTTTCTGTTAATTCTAAATGAAGATCTAACGAGCTGAAGGAACTTGTCTCAGATGTAACCGTACTACTACTACTACGAGAATCTGAAAGGTTAACACAATAAAAACATTACTTATTTAGTTCTATTAAAAGCTTGAAACATCGTTAATAAAAATGCTTGATAAAAGTAGTAGTACGCTTTCAAATTAAGGTATAGTAATTATGTCAATTAATTTTTCGTATTAGGGTACAGTAATTATCTCAATCATGGCATATATTGTATTATCCTCAAAAATGAGCATTCAACATGTAAGAATATTAAAATTGGCAAAAACTTTGTAATTCAGTATTATTATTGCTTCAAAAATTAACACATTGAGTCAAAATTATTTTAACATAATTTAAAAAACCAGGATATTTTTGTAAATAATTTTGAGAATTATAGAACCAAATGTATTTATGAGTAACTTATGATAAAATTATGAAGACTATGATATTTTTTAATCATAATAATTGTATTGTTGAAGATATAATGAATGATTTTGTTAGTTTTCCTTTACCTTCATCTGAGTTAGAAGAGAGTGGTTCAGTTTTAATATTGACTGGTGTATCTTCTACTACAATCTCAGTTTTAATCACTGTATCAATATGATCAATCTCAGTTTTAATCACTGTTGTTGTGGTTTCTGTTTTAATATCTTTTACAGCTGGTAACACTGATGATGGTTTAGGTAATGCTACAGAGGAAAAGAAAAGGAATTATAGGTATTAATCGTATTATTAAATTTGATTTGTTTTTATCTTACAAATAATTAAATAAATCAGTCTGTTACATCTATTCTTATTGTATTTTAAATTACAATGTTTTCCCACTGGTAAATTGGATTGATAATAATGCTTAAAGTATACTAAAAGCAGTGAAATACCATAGAGCATAGACTTAATAAAAACATTTTCTGCTGGACATAGAACGTATTATCAGCAATCCATCAGGTTAAACAAAAATTGAATTTTAAATAGAAAAAGGAATAAACTTTATTAATTGTGGATTATCAAAAAGTACTAGAAAAGTAGTGTGGTCGAAGAGAGACCATTGAATAATATAAACCTATCACAATACAATTTTACAATAATCGGAATTATCGCATTGCGTGTCAAACAAGCCAGTTGTTTGCACTAAATTCAAGATGGGGAGCTGGGTATTGGAAATAAGCTAACACATATTTTTCAATTTTTGAAGTTCACAATCATTTCTCCGGGTTGCTTTTCTCAAGATATTTTATCTATAGCCTATAACATATTTCATCAAAAATATTATAGTTTGTTGATTTGGGAATGATTGTTTCTTTTACTTACAAAGTGATTTTTCTATATTTCAAGTGCATTTTAAGTACTCAGCTCTATATCTTATATTTAGTTCAATAACACGGATTACTTATATGGATGCAATTCAAGAATAGAACGTAAAAAGAATCTAAGTAAAACTGAGTTAATTTAAACCTAAACTAGCTACGTAAGTATATATGATCTAACTTACATGATTTAATATTAGCTTTAGGAGGTGGTTGGAGTGGGTGGTTATTCTTCTCACACCATCCTACAGGAAATATATCTCTTGAAGTGTAATCACACCAGTAATTAAATGTACAAGGCCAATCATCTAAACAGATCAGTAACTTGGAACCACGAATATCACCTAACAGAATAAAATAAGGAAGATTTGTTAGAAAAACATTCTTGCTGTCTTTCACAATAATTTACTGACATTTTTTATTATAATTTGAGCATTTATACTGAAAATTTCAAAACATTGTGTCACATCACTGATGGGCATCCCAGTAAATGTTAAAAAATAATTATTCATAAATTTTTGAGTTTTTATAGTCATATCCAACCAGTTTAAAATTTTGAGTGAGTTTTCAATAACTATTGATCAAGATTATTCTCTTTCATTTACTGAGACAAGTGCTCATCATTATAAAACAATATTCAGTAGTATAGCTCTGAGGTCTATACTGGAAATCATCTAAAAAAAAATAGCCTCTCTCTTCAATCCTTGTTATTTTGATGCGCTCACAAAGCATATTGCTTACCATTCACTGTGAATCTATTCATGAATGAATAGAAAGCCGAGCTTAACAAGGTATTAGCGAAAATGTGTTATTTTTTAGATGATTTCCAGTATATAGGTAGTCTAACATTATATTTCTTCTGAGAGATAGATTCATACAAGTTTTAAATAGGGTGTTTTATGTTATAAATCCGAATAAAAACAGCAATTTCTGTCAATATTTCTGCAAAAAACCTTTGCTTATTATCAAGACTAAAAAATTGTTTTTCTAACATTAGTTTGAAAGGAATTATTTTATGAAATGGCAATATAAACAGAGAAGATTTGAAATTCATTGGAAAATTAACAATAAATTTTAAAAGTGTAACTGAAATAAATATTTCATTTTTTATGAGAATTGCAAATTATATTTCTTTAGCTGCAAAAAGTTTAATAGGCATAATAGATCTTTCGAAGAACAATGCTT
This sequence comes from Campodea plusiochaeta, assembly GCA_034698565.1. Taxonomy (NCBI): domain Eukaryota; kingdom Metazoa; phylum Arthropoda; class Diplura; order Rhabdura; family Campodeidae; genus Campodea; species Campodea plusiochaeta. The sequence goes on from JAQIWE010004535.1 coordinate 4,695, forward strand.
TACTCTTCCAGTTCAGGGGTTGCAAATAAAATTCAAGCTTGCACAGAAAAAGTGAAATGTGGAAAAAATGCAAAAGTTACGCAAGTTATAATTTTCTTGTTTGAACTTACCTACTGTAGCTACTGAAATATACGCTGGATTCTTCACATCTACTGCTTCTAATTTCATTCCAATATGAAAGTAATTCTTCTTTGGAGGTATAGGTGGCTTCATGAAACACTTAGAATTTGCTAAACCTCCATTTGAAATATATTTCAGTGAGAAATCATCCCAGTCTTCACTACGTAACTTAAAACCTAAACACAGGATAAGAAACAATTCAATGTTTATTTTCAAGTTTCAAATAATTTACACAGTATGATACAGTTAATTGATTGAAAATTGTACTGCATTAGTTTGATCAGGAGAAACTTTAAACTAATCTTCTTAGAAAATTTATAAGAAAATTGAAAGCAATTTCTGCCAAAACAATAAATTTCTATTTATTTTTATTATTATTATTATTTATACCTTATCGTCTAACTTATTCATAGTACGAAGTTATTACAAAAAGGTGTTCACTTAAAAAAAGAATTACAAATAATGAGAATGAATTGTGAATTATGTGATCAACGATTGAAGTTTTTAATACATGTAGCAATAATATGGATGCGTTGTTTTCAAGCATTAAGTGAATTTTAGTTATTCTAATTTTTACTGTCTCTTTAAAATGATTAAAAAATGATAAAGATTTAAACCAGTTTCTTTGAAAATTTAATAAACCTGTTACAAGGCTTAAAAATCATCATCTGTATACTAAGGTTTAATCATCAGCACTACTAATACAAAACAATCAAAGAGATGTATAACAAAAATTATTCCAAAGCATAAAACTAAATTACAATAATTATATCACAAAAGTACTGAGACTTACCAACTGGAGGCCCCACAGCAATCCCTTTCTTTTTACTTGTACCATAAGGAAATATATCATTGGAATCACACAGCCTATAGAAATCATTCATTCCATCCGTACCTAATAAACTAATACGTAATCGTGGACCTATCACACTGTGTATTGTTCCAATTGTTATACTTTCACTACGGGGATCTTTCACTTCGATTATCATACGACTACTAAATGGATTGTGGGGGTACGAATATGCCTATGAAGAGGAAAGAATTTGAATTAGTTTCTATGTGTCATGGGATTTTTGGGTTTCAGTAAAAAAAGTTCTTTAGATAATGAGATACACAGATACGAATAAGATACACAGATACGAATGAGATACACAGATACAAATAAAATACCTATCAGTATCTCATTATCCTCAGAGAACTACACTCCAAAACAAAATATTTATCTCTTATATTAAAATTGACAAATTTTAAAACTTTGTATTTTGTTTCATTTTACCACATTATACAACATACCGTACTAACAGCAAAGACAAAAGTTGATCATTTATAATAATGAAGCTACAGGAGTTTATATAAAGAATAAAAGAAAGTTTTAAAGTTACAAAGAAGTTTATAAAATTTTATTTCATATATAATCATGTTGTGGCAAAGAATAATTACAAAGAAAAATCAGAGCTTATGCATCCACAGGTCTAAGCCTATTTCAAACATGATTACTTTTTAAATATTATTACTGAGCATTATAATGAATACAGTTTGTTACCAATGGTTACTAACTATTGATCTTACCTGATTAAAGAATGAATAGCTGGCAGCATAATCTTTAGAAGTTGATAAATATTCACACCAATCAAACGGAGGCTCTTTCACACATTCTGAAATTAACAAACACAAAATAGAAATACATTTAATATTGTAATATTGTACGGTACAACAAACAGAATTTCAATTTAGTAAATAATAATATTACAGTTAGAAAAAACTGAATAGGTTAGGTTGACTATATTTTAGCAGAAGTTGAGAATGTATATTTTCAAGTCTAAAAAAATAAATGATATTGGCTTTTAAAATTCAACTACCGGTAGGCCTATACAATATAATAGATGTGCATTATAGTACTTCAAAGTTTCCTGAAATTACACTAGTATTAGTACACTAGCTTACAGACCCTAGAAGTCAAATAACAACAGAAATTTCAAGAAATCAAGAATCATAAAATTTAAGAAAGTTGGATCTTAGGTAACAACAATCAAACAGAAAGGATTGTTTGTTTGGAAGGGAGCACGGTACTGTATTAGGAAAAGGTTAAAATGACATTTTTAGCTTACCTTGGGAGAGGTTTGATGTATTCCTCATGTTGTGAATAATATGTCTTCAAAACTGTTTCACTGTTGTAACACTTCCATTTACTTAATTTGTGTAAATTTTTCCAGTTTACCTTCTGCCTTCATCAGTCACTGACACTCACATGTGTACTGAGACATATTCACAACATTGAGGAATACATCAAACCTCTCCCAAGGTAAGCTAAAAATGTCATTTAAACCTTTTCCTGATTAGGTAACAATTTAAATACGAACTCACACAATGAAAAAAAAAGAGTTCAGATTTTTTTAAAGTAATTAAGAAAATGACTCTTTTACAAGTTCTTGGTTTAAAAGTCATATAAATTACATTACTGGCAACACAAAATAAAAGACACACTATTAGAATAATCCCACAAAAGCAAATATAATAATTTATTCTATATTAAATAAACTTACCGTTACTTGCTTCTTGAATGAAAGTGCATAAGCATACATGACTACAGAATTGCTTGTTTTTACATTCCTTCATATACAGAGGTTTAACTGTAGGACCATACAGTGGGTTATTACAATAAGAACATGAAAGCTGAGAGAGAAAGAGAAACAAATTAGAATTCATTAAAACATATTGGCAGAATTATAATTCATTAAACATACTGTACTAAGAGTAAGAACTTATTAAAATTGGCAGTTACTGTATGTTTTTATATACTTGGTGGAAGAAGTATCACCGGTATTTTTTTTAATGAAATTGTGACTGTTATTTATATCATTACTGAAGTCTTAAAAGGTTTTTTATTATAATTGTATTTTTAATTTTAGCGGGAAAAAAACTTATACAAACTAGAAGGATATTTGTAGCAAGATTCAAAGTGACAAAAAAATTATCATTATCAGTAAGAAATACAGGGATCTTTATAAAGAAAATGGTAACAATTCTAAATGTTTTAAAATACATTTTTTTATTCATAATATTTTAAAAGTTGAATTTAAATTATTACCTTGCTTTGATCTTGTTTAAATTCCATAAGACATTGTGCACTACAGAATGATTTTGATACATTCTTCAAATCAAATTTGAACTTTAAAACACCATCAGAATCACAAGTGTCACAGGCTGAAACAAATAGAAACACAATGAACAATAATGATTTGGAGAAACAACACTTGAAAACAAAAGATACAATTCCAGCCGACTAAGTTAATAAAACTACGTGGAATTCATACCCCATTTTGATTATCACAATGAAGACAGTATTTAAGTACCCTAACACTGTAAAATACAGTGTGAAACATGATAAAAAAATCTCACTTCCGCATTCTTGGAAAATGTAATACACTAACGTCGTAAGTTTACTTCGGAAGTCTTCACTTTTATTTCCGTAATATATCAAGTTGTAAACTCTAGTAATAATAGTTTACTACTTTGGAATTTTATAAAAAAATTATTAAAGGTCACTGGCCAAATTATTGTTTTGAATTTTTTAAAACACTCCAGTCATAATCTCCTGAAAACATAAATTTATCTCGCTGACAGGTAGCCTATTTAATTAAATCCGCACAAATTTCAAAAAAATTCTGGTGTTTGAAAATTTGAAAGATCGATAATTTGTATTTCTTTGAATAATTTTATAACTTACTTTTGACGTTGTTGAAAAACTTGACAGATTTCTTAACAGAGATTGGTAAATCATCATTTGATATCATTCTGACTGTTGTTTAACTATTGAAGCATTACAACATGAAGGAAGCAGCCTGGAAAACAAATTCAATAACAGTTATAGTGTAAAATCAGTTATGATCATAGATTAATTAAAATGCTATTCTTTCATCTTAAAATATTTTGAAACAAACTAGGGCCTATTTACGAATTTGATAACCTTCCGTATAACGTAAAAGATTGAATGTTTCAGTGTTCATCTTACAAATCTGAAATATTAATAATAATAGACTATTTCAAAACTAAAATAATTGAAAATCATTTTGATACACATATAATACTGGCTTTTTGAAAGCAAATTGTAGGCTAGAATTTTTTTTTTTTCATAAATTATAATAAGTTGTTTGGACTGTTTCACTATCTAAATAAGACTAGGTCATACTTGACTATGCCTATAGTACATTTTTTAAGATGGCATAATTATTATTTGAACTCGATGCTTGATGCTAAGTGTGGAGTTATAGGCTTTTGGATCAGCCTGACAATATAGTCACCAGGAAATTAAAAAAAATAAGACAGGTAAAGCCAGCTGTATATCTGAGTTAGCCTAATCCCAAGCTGATGTTGACTCAAAGTTTGCTGCAAATGGATGTTACTGCAATAGGCATATCGTGACAAATATTTTAAGAACGTAGGTTTATGTAAGCATTCATTATTATTACAGAAAAAATTAGTCTGGCTTCGCCAGTCTTACGTAACATACTGCACAAAGACGGAAAATATTTCACAAATCTGCAATATATTGCAAATAACAACTCATATTAGTCTTAAGAGTAAGTTAGAAATATAATACATAACTTTTACCTACATTAAATGTACTTTACTTACATAAAACTGAAAGATTTCATCAACTTTCCAAATCGTGTTTGATTCTCCGCATTAGCGCCAAATCACAAATGCCTTCTGCTGTCACGTGGATTAAACATATGTTCCAACTGTTGAGCAATGAAGATATATTTCAATTTTCTCTCACAAGGAGCCGTTAGTGTCATTCGGTAACTGTTCCGAATCGATCGTTCTGACATCTAGTGTTCAACATGATAAACATTTTCTCATTCCAAAAGCTACAGAATTTGGTTGATCGTAAGATGGAAAATCTTCCCGACAATCAAAGGAAGTGGGCGCGTTCAAAATTATAACGTAAAGTAATGAATACATTCAAGAACTCCGTCCATCCAAGATAAACACGATAATAAAAAAAATATAATTATAATTATATAAATGAAATAAATGAATGACTAAAGGAAACTGATGATCTCGTGGAAATAAAACTTTCTCTTAAAAAAATTTACAGAAATAATTATTCCAACTCAGCATGGTAGCTATAAAGTCATAAGAATGCAGAATTTTTTAGTTTCTCAGAGTTCCTGAGTGGCATAAAATACGCATTAAATCACCATTTCTATATTATCATAAGTACAGGTTATTGTAAAGTATTTTTTTTTGTTATCAGAGACATTCCTAGGGTAATGAATATAAAAAGCAAAATACAAATATATGGAACTGGATTAAACTTCGAAATAAATATATTATCGTATAAGCTAATATATTCGCAATACAAGCAGTATTAAAAATAAATAAGCAAAGACCCTTTCAAATTGCATTTTCTTCTTATTACTTATTAAAAAAAACTACCTAATATAGTAAAATCGTTGTTTTTCACATTGAAAATCCCAAAAATATGGAGTTCAAGTTGTCTGACTTCCCGTAAATTAAATAACAAATTAACGGAAAAATTACAAATATACTTTTTAGATTCTGTAAAGACCAAAATTAAGTTATTAATACTCTGAGAATATCTTCCAATCAGAGATGGAATGGGTCAAAATATTTTGACCCATGACCCATTGGGTCAGTGACCCATGACCCACATGACCCATTGACCCAAAGTGACCCAATGACCCAAAGTGACCCATTGACCCAAAGTGACCCAATGACCCAAAGTGACCCATTGACCCAAAGTGACCCATTGACCCAAAAGTGACCCAATGACCCAAAGTGACCCATTGGATTAAGAAGGGCCTAAGAAGCCGGAAATCGATTTTCTTTTGAAATTAATCTTGCAA
>JAQIWE010004536.1:0-10687 GCA_034698565.1 Campodea plusiochaeta
AAGTGGGTTAAAAAAGTGGTTGCTGGAATTTTCTTTTCAGTGACAGTTTTGGAAATACCTTCCGATAAGACCAAACAATACCCGATTGTCAAACTGTTTGGTCTAGATTAAGACAAGAATAAACGGCTTTGAAACCTGGGTGTGATTATTATAGCACAAGGGCACCCAAGAGGTAGGGCAGGGTGCTGCACCCTTCTAAAACGCTTTAGATCAGACACTAATTGTACTAAGAAAATCATTTTTATAATGAATTCTACGTTCCGTCTTCATTTCCAGGCTATCATTATCACTAATAGTTTTTTAGTTGTAAGAACCAAACAATGCTGCATTTGTCAATCTACACTATGATGACTAACAGACTAATTTTATATTATGGACAGTGGAACTACCTTCAGAAATCAGAACAATTCTAAAAAAAATTAGTTTGTATTATGTGGGTAATTAGAACTTTCAATACAATTGTGTTTTTTCAATACCAGTATTTTGGTATTCAAATATTGTAATACCAGTATCCTGGTTTTACCGATCTTAGTGAATTATAATACGTTTTTTAAAAGAAAATGTGGGAAAACTGTGGAAAATAGACAGTGTATTGATTTTTTTTAATTTCAAGTGTTGGTATGTTAACTTTTTCTCCAACGAACCATGGCCGTGATGAGATAAAAATAATGTGAACGTTTTACTTTTAATTTTCAAAATTATGAGATTTTCGTAATTTTAAAGAGCAAATTGTCTAATAAATTACTAAAACGAATGAAAAAAGCGACAGGTTTTATACCGAAATACCGGTATTTTGATGGTTTTAATACCGTTATTTCGGTATCGCTATTTTTGCCGAAATACCAGTATTTCGGGATACCGGTGTCCTGGGATTGCAAGTTCTTTGGATAATAAGATTCAAACACAGCTGGCAGCATATTTTTAAGCTTGAAACTTTAACGTAATGAGTTCTTTGGAATCTCTATTTTTTCTTTTCCAGAATGAAGGTCCGACGTACACAATTGAAGAGAATCTTTCTCTGGTAGTTCTTCCATCTTTTGACAGTCTACCTCTTCCAAATGAAGGTGTTAGTGGAGAACTACAGGGGGTTATTGAAGGGATTGTTAATGCTCAAGCTGCTTCAAAGATGGAGGAAATTGATGCCATGTCAGCTGTGTGGGATGGGGAAGTCAGACAAGTATCTACGTAAGAAAATATTTATTTTCACGTCAGTGTAGTTTAGGGAAGGATACAATGACAACTTAATTCAATAATTCATTGTTAATGTGTTTTTAGCAAGTTCACAGTTTTCATTATTTCCCATACAGTCTGTAAAGAATGGCAGTTAAATAGATTAGCTGTGTTAGGTTAAAGGATATGTGTAGGCTCACCTTTGGACTGGTTTGAATAGATAAATTTATACTTGACAATTCCACAAAAAAATTAGATAATAGAATCTGTGCAGTTGACTGATCCTATTTGATTTATTTTTGATATCATATTAAATTGGTAGCTATGTTGAGAAATTATAGTTAGTCTTACATTTTTTTTATATAGATTTTTCTTTCAACTTTTTTGGAACAAAGGAGTAGCCTATTATGAAAGTATCCAATTAGGGGTCGATTTTTGTATGCATATAAGTTTGCATGGAAGTCAGTGCAAGTTACCCCAAATGCGATTTTCATGTCCCACGTACTCCTTCTGGTGCATGCGCGAACTTGCACAACTTGGAGTAAATCTGCACCTAGTTTTCGGCACAGGCAAGTGAGTTGCACCTGATATGCCGTCTGAATTTATAGAAAAGAGACAGTGAAAGTGCGTTATTCAACGGTGGCAAAGGCATCGAAAAAGATGATGCAAGAGATTGTCATATAAAATAATGACCCTGAATTTTATTTGAGGGAGGGGGTTTCGGTTTCAATGAATGAAGAATGATGTCTACACATTTCCAATTAAAGCTTTGTAAGTTATAGGCCTATAATTTTTTTAGGTATTTAGAAAATAGGTCTTATTTTTAAAACAGTCGTTTCATCACAAGTCTCTTATATTGTAATAAAAAAAATCATGTCTGAAAGATAAGGAAAAACCATTCGTGGGCGCCATACGTCATCGTCACGTTGTGCAAATCTCTTGCACTAATGACGTCAGTAGGCGTTTATTCATTGGCTACACTCACTTTCTTTCGTTTACCCTGGACACCAAAACCGCAAACAGTGTAAGTTACACCAGGTGGTGCAGGGAGCATGCGGGGTATACCACTTTTTCAGTGCAAGTAGCACGGATACCAAAATCGACCCCTTAATAATAATAATGCACAAAGTGACAAAACATATGGTAATTTAACTGTGGGATATTATATAAAAAATGCCTATAGTCTATAATTATGTATTGTCCTTTTGAGTTTTGTATTTTATGATCCTTTCCTACCAGAAACAGTATACCTATTCTGTCTATGATATTATATTTTATTATGTGAATAAGAAATAAATTGTTTTCTTATGATAAGCATTTTTCACTACTGCTCAGCTATAGTATCACTAAAACAGTGGTCACAAATTCAGCCTTTTGAGGAATATCTGTCAGGGTCCATTAATTACATGGATATGGTATTTCATTCCACAGATATTTATTAATCAATTTCCATTTTCCCTCTTATAGTCACTCCCTAGAGCTTCAACAGTTGGCCACAAACAACAAAACAATCCCTCCATCTGGTTGGCAGTGTGAGAAATGTGATTTAAAACAAAACCTCTGGTTGAACTTAACTGATGGAACTATCTGTTGTGGTCGCAAGAACTTTGATGGGTCTGGTGGAAACAACCATGCAATTGATCATTATAAAGCTACTGGTCATCCTCTAGCAGTGAAGTTAGGAACTATTACTCCACAGGGAAAAGCTGATGTTTATAGTTATCCTGAAGATGATATGGTGGAGGATCCTTATCTCATTAAACATCTAGCACATTGGGGGATTAATGTTGCTAATATGGAAAAGGTAAAACTTCAGGATTGTCAGTATTTCATTAGTTATAAATATTCGGATGTATTTGCATGGAATACTGAAAATAAAAGTGTCTGTTGGTTTCAATTTTTTAAATCTATAATTATAATCTTATTGTTATTTAAAAAGCCAACTTTTAAATTGCAGTATGCTTTGTGGAACTTGCTAAACATTATAAGCAAAAACTGGATAAGACTAAGAAGTTTTTTATTGATATCTAAACCTAGTTTTTTAGACGGTACACTGAATGTGTGAAAAATAGCCTTGCAGTCTTAATGATTGAAAAAAATTGAGTGTATAAAGTTTTTTCAATGTGAATTTGTCAGCTGTAGATTAAATTTCCGCAATCAGTTTGAATTTCCACAATTGAGGTAACCCTTGTATCTATGTGTTTACTCTTTTTTTATGCTCAGTAGCTGTGTAGACATGCTCTTTCTGACTATAGTATTGAATATATTAACTATACTTTCAATTTTTGCATTGAAAGCGTTTTACTCTATTTAGTTTACTTGAAGTACAGTAGGCTGGTATACTTTTTTTTGGTACTAGGCTATTCTTAATTTCAAAAAAGTTGTTTCAAATGAACTATTGATGATTTTGTTACTGTGTTGTTAGACTGATGCTTCTATGGCTGAGTTGGAGATCAACTTAAACAAAACCTATGATGAATGGTCCACATTACAAGAAGATGGACATAACTTACAACTTCTATATGGACCTGGCTACACTGGAATGGATAACTTAGGAAATACTTGCTACCTCAATTCTGTGATGCAGATGTTATTTACACTACCTGATTTCCAGAAAAAGTATTATGAAACTGCTGACAATCTCTTTCATACCAACTTAAACAATCCAGCACAGGATTTCAATATACAAATGTAAGACAACAATATTACTATACAATTCTGGAAATTATGTTAATTTAGAAGTAGGAGTCCACCGATACAAAATTTTCCGATATTCGATATATCGGCAGAAGACAATTTTATTATTGCTAATAGGCCTATAATTTATTCATGTCACTTTTATGGCAAAAATACTTTGATCCAGTCATATGTAATTCTTTTGAGACTTTAAAATGCAAAACACTGTTCTTCATTACAGAATCTGGGATTCCTATAGGCTACAAGGAAAGATTGTTATAAATTTTCGTTATTAAAGTTAATTTTTTTTATTTTTATTGAATAAAATCTTAATATACTTAGTAAAAAAAATTCAAACGCCAGTAGAAAGATCAGAACGAAACGGTTAAATCTATGTGTAATACGTCTATATTTTTATGGAAAAAAACGTGAAAATTGGGATATCGGAAATTGGTCGATAGTCACAAAAAATCGTTCGATATTCCGATACCAGAAAAACAGTCGATATATTGGGAAAACCGATACCGCTTATCGGTGCACCCCTATTTATAAGTCTAATTTTATAGAGATGTTTTTAGTGATTGCCTCAATGTTGTAACTCGATATATGTTGTAACTCATTCCCGGGCACTTGTGATATTGCTAGATTATACCTCTTGTTGTAAACAAAAGCAAATCATGGGATATACTCTTCATTACTACAATATATATTTATTTAGCAATGTAATAAATTTATACTATGTCTATTATAAATTTGTTTTTGGAACAATACTAAAATATTAATAGGCCCTATATATTTTTTTAATTATTATTTTGAAAGATTATTTAAATCCATATACTAACGGTCATCATTTTTAATAGCAGTACTGTATTCAATTTGCATTATTGTTTGGCTATGGTGAAAAGGTAATATAAGAGAAATAGATAATGCAAATGTATTTTTTCCTAATTATTTCCAGGGCAAAGATGGCTACAGGTTTACTATCTGGTCGTTATTCTACTCCTCCAGAAGCTGGTGATGGTTTAAAGAAAAGTGGTATATCTCCTAAAACATTCAGATTACTTATTGGGAAAGGACATGCAGAGTTTGCTACTAAAAGACAACAGGATGCACAGGAATTTCTACTACATCTCATCAATGTTATCGAAGTAAGTGACAGTTACAGATATATGTTAGCTTTTACTCAGGGGTGTCCACAGGGAGGTTTCACGATGCATGGTGCGTCGTTTGGCATTTAGGGGGGAGAGACTATATAAAACAGTTTTTCAAACTTTATTGCTAGACTAACACAAAAAGTAGAAAAGATAATTTTTTTCATGGAAAGCAAGTGAATGAATATTGAAAGTTTGTTATAAAAATGCCTCGTCTTTTAGGAGATTTTGAAATGCTTAATTATTGTGTCATTTAATACAAGATTCGTGTAAGCCTGGGTCTACTTCTTTTGTGATATATGGAAATCTCATTGCATTTTTGAATGTACATGATAATTACTAGTATGTTAACGTGAGTGAAATTACAAATTGTAGGGTTAGAATTCTTAACACATGCTCTACTTGTAATAAAAATATTGCTCTTGAGAAATTTAAAATATTCTTAAAAGTAAAGATGTATCTTTTATTTTTAAGAATATTTTAAAAGCTTTTGCTATAAACATCACATAAAAACAAATTTGCTTCACTTTGTTGAATATGTCAGTGAATTTTAGTGAAAAATGAAACTGTAGATCTAGTACCATTTAAATATTAAACTAATTTATAAAGTTTGTCAAAATGGAGTAATAAAGAAGACCAATAAAAAACTATATAGGCTAACTGGTAATATTTTGATAAATATCGAAATATTACCTGGAGTTATATACAGTTTTTTATTGGTCTTTATTACTCCATTTTGACAAACTTTACAAATATGTATCAATAAGACATATGAGCTTAAACTATCTATTTAAGCTAATTTAGTATATTATTTTCTTTTTTTTAATCATTTGAAGTAACCTGGTATTCTTTCCTCCCAACATTTAAGGACAATCTCTTTTATGATCCAATAATAATGCAAGTCTGAAACTGTAATGTCTCTATTCTTCCCTTCTCCAGCGTGAGGATCGTAATTCTCCCACGAAGGCATCAGACTGCTTTAAGTTCCTAGTAGAAGATCGTATCCAATGCTCTGAGACGAACCGTGTGAACTATGCCTACCGTACAGAATACTCACTTCCATTACCTATTCCAATGGAGAGAGCTGTTAAAGGCAATGATGAGAAGGAGAGACCACGATTGAGTCTGAGTGATTGTTTAGAGGCCTTTGCACAGATAGAGGATGTTGATCATTATGGGGAGGGTGGGGTGAAGAGAATAGCTCATAAAAGTATGAGACTAACTACATTTCCTGATTATCTCGTTATACAACTCAAGAAGTTCACAGTCGGTAAGTACAGCTGCAAACAAAATATAGGCAGGGTAATGATGTTTCCATGGAATATGAGACTATGTGATGTTATGTGGAGTTCTAATATTTATTATTTGGTTATATCTTTAAAAAAAGATCCTTCTGATTTTTGTTTCAAAATACTGTAATTACCAAGTTAAGCTAGCTTTAAAATCCAATATAGGACTACATATTACAAGTATAAATAATTTTCCAACTAACATTATTAGCTTCTAATAATAATTTTTTTATAGAATTTTGAGTTGATTTGGATAAAGTAGATATTTAACATGAAATGTGTACTTTCACACTTGTATCAAACGTACTGAAAGACATATAATAATAATAAGTTATATGTAGAGCCAGGTATTTGGGGCATTATTTTCCAAGAAAAGGTGCATTTATTTTCGAAAAAAGCGCAGAAAAGTGCAAAAATAACTTTTGCGCAATGTTTCAACATTAAATTTATTAAAAATTAAGTTTTTTTTAGTCAAAGGAGTTAATTGACATATTATTTTTTCTATACATTTTCTGATTAACAGCAATACCATCAGGTTTCAACATTTCTGAAAATTTACTACATAGACCAGCAAGGCCAAATCTAGAAAATATTTAAAAAAAAGATTGAACTTTCCTGCGTTACGCATTTAATAACTTAACGGTAGGCCATCAACTTGTCTTCACCTTGGCCATACTTTTAATGTTGTTTTGAAATCATTTTCTCTTTTGTTTGCCTCAAATCTTGTTTTGTTTTAAATTGTTGGCAAACAGAATTTCAAATAAAACATTACCAAGGGAATAAGGGATCACTTTCTTACAGAAGTGGTATAAATCATATAATAATTATTATTGAGAGTTTAATTCATTTCCGAGGGGTTTGTTCATTTGTTGCATGAATTATATTTCAGGACATCAGAAGTGCAGGAATCAACCGAGTTTATTGATTTATTCATAAAAATAACAAGTTTCAATCTAGTGCAATATAAAAATAAATCCATTTTAATATTTTCCATTGAAAATCATACTGCATGGAAGTACCGGTATTTAAAAAAGTCGCGTCATCGCTACTAAACTCAGTATTATAGGTTTGTATTATTATTCACGGACATGTTAGCGTTACCGTGATCTCGCGGATTTATTTAAAATCGAGTCGTCACCAACCTTCTAAATACAATATTATTGGTCCACATCATCACTAACACGTCAGCATTGTATCAATGTATTTAAAGTTGCGTCCGCGCTACTAAACTCAATATTATTGGGCCACATCATCACTAACATGTCAGCATAATGTCATTGCTACTAAACTCAATATTATTGGTCCACATTTTCAGACATGTCAGCATTGTAGCGAAGTTCGTTTTTCTTCAATTATTTCATAATATTTTAATATTCTCGCGACTATTACGCAGAAATAAGTAGATTTCGCGTTTATTCTTCAAATACGTCAAAAATCGTGATAACGCGCGAAAATATTTGGGATCCTTAGGGTCCCACAAATCCACGTCTGTGGTCAAAATACCTCTAGAAAGACCACAAAGTTTTTTCATGCAAATCGTTTAAATGCCTTGTGCCTGGCTCTAGTTATATGTAATTGAATATTAATTGCTTTTGAACTTGTAGGTGCTGATTGGAGTCCATGTAAGCTTGATGTATCTGTGTGTATGGATGATGAATTGAATTTATCAGCATTAAGAGCTAAAGGAAGACAAGCAGGCGAAGAGGAAATGCCAGACGCATCAAACACACCTAAAGGTAAGATATGCTATGTAAGATAATTATCATGCAAGTTTTTATTAGGAAGCATTAAATTGCTTCAACCATTGAGAGGGTAATGTGCTACCTGACATACTGTACCGTAATGTATTTAAATCTGAAAATGTGTTTCAGCATGTTGTTGCATTTAAAAAGTAAAAAGTGCTAGCACTTATTACCACTAGGCTACTTACTAATAACTGTATATCAGATCTATGTAATTTTTTAAATTACATTACTGCAGTAATAGATTGTTTTTTCAATTTTAATTGTAGGTCTTGGTGTATTGTGTTCTATTTATCACCTGAGTGGTATAGGTCATATTTAAACTCACTGTTTATAACAATCACACGGTTTATTATTATCATTATTAGTCAATAACACATAATTAAGTTCATAGTCACAAAGGAATGGCTGGTGGCCATTACAGACAAAAGCATACTGATAAAATGCAGACAGTGGCACATGCAGATATGCAGATCGATATTATACAGTGTTGTAACATATACTACAATTGGAAACTTTACTCTGGCTTTAAAAACTAGAATGATTATGCTGTGTGTCATTTTGTAAATGTCAGGTTTGAATATGAGGAAATAAGTAACCGCTGTAAATAAATGAAATTTTATTAAGCGAAGAATAAGATTTTTGCAGTAAATATATAATGTAACTTCAAGTTCTTATTTCCCTATATGGATTGACGCTTGTAACTTCCAGATGTCAGGTGCAAAATATTTTCAACTAAGCAATATTTTCTAATTTCGAATACAGATTATGAAAGTACATAAAATAAGCTTTCAAATGATGTATGATACATCTCTATTAAAGAATTTTAAAAATTGTCACTCCTACATCCACTTTTTCATGGAATTTGACCAATATTTATTGCACAAGATTCTCTGAGAATTAATTTCAGATTTATCTCTCCCATTGCTAACGTATTGTTTCTGTTGTAGTGACTCTTGACCCTGAAGTAATCAAGAGTTTAACAGACATGGGTTTCCATCCTGAGGCATGTAAGAAGGCTGTATATCATACAGGTAACCAAGGTTTAGAAGCAGCTACTAACTGGATTATGGAACATATGGATGATGCTGACCTTACTACACCACTACAGGTGCTACCATCTCCAAAACCTAAAGTACAAGTCACAGAAGAGGTAAGAATAACAGTTTCATACTTAATTCATTCAAAACAAACTTTCAAACAAACATTTATTTATAACAGAGCTCATAAATTCAGTATATACATATAGCCTAATCACTTTCATAAGGGAGTATAGCCTACCGATAGTGTATTTTTAGTGTTGCAATTGAATTACTTGGTTAAATGGTTATATATAAATTTGGTACTTTCTGATCTTAAAACAAATGATTTAAAATTATGATTGGTAGTAGTGAAAGAACAGGATTCATTTATTGAAAGGTGATACCATCATTATAAATCAGTTGCCATACCATTACCAAAAAGTTAAATCATTTATGTATGTCATTCTGCTTTCATGTTAAATGTGGTGACAGGTTTGCACTGCACTCTTCCATGTTGTAAACCAAAATTTAGAAATTTCAAACTAGTAATAATTTATCTCCTTGTAAAACTGTTAGTTGTAATAATTTATTGCATTGTCTAAGTTATATCCATCTGCCAGTGTGAATTCCTCATGAAACCAAACTGTTTCCTTTCTGTTGCTAGGCAATCTTCTCTCTAACTGACATGGGCTTCACTCGTGATCAAGCCACCCAAGCATTATCAAACACTGATAACAATACTGAGAGAGCTCTTGATTGGTTGTTCAGTCATCCTGATGGACAAGTTGATCAACCACAACAAAAGCAACCTGCAAACAACACACAATGCAACAAAGAAGGACTCAGAGATGGGAACGAAAGTAAGAAAAGAGCATAGGCCAATCGCAGAATTCAGTTAAAAGATCATCAGAATTTGATTATAGCTATTTGAAAGAACCTATTTTTGCATTGAATTTTAATATTTTGTTGTAGGCCTACTGTAAAGTAACACATTCAAATTTGAATAGGAATCTATGTTATTTGACTATTTCTTTAATTAACTCTTCAGATTTGTTAGTGAAATTTATAATTTAGAATAAACATTGTAGAAATTACTTGTATCCTTAGTGTTTATTGTAGAGGATGTGGTAAAAAGAGTTGTAGATCTAGAAGAACTGATATATTGTTTTTGTAACTGATTTCCAGGTGACAGTTTTGCTAATGTGTAACTGATTATTGACAACGAAATTAATATTGAAAACCATTTTTTACACCATTCTGATTATTTACAATACAAAATAATGTTCTAGAGTTGTCATGTCGAATATGCAGCACTCAGTTTGATACAGAAATTCAGTGTTGTGTATGTTTTGAATTTGAATATTTATATTAGCTTCTAACTAGTACATAGACCACATACCCTGTAAGACAAATTCTCGGGCACCTTTTCCGTCTGCTCATCTTGAGGAAGTTGTACCAAGTTGCCTATAGACGGCAGCAGTAGCGATTGTAGTGACTACATGCGTCCCTCTCATCAGTGCAAGTCAAATTACTATGAGTACGCTACGAATAGTGTCTGACTCATTTTCACATATTTTGAGGATGAAAATAAATACTATTCATAGCGTACTCGTGGTAATTTGACTTGAACCGATGAG
>JAQIWE010004537.1:0-10686 GCA_034698565.1 Campodea plusiochaeta
GGACAAAATGCTCGGCAGTTCATTATTACGAAGTAATCAGGTTAGAATTCCGGATTGGAATAGAAAAAGGTCTCTTTTCAGGAGAGAATAAAAGTAGAAAGGGGGAGGAAGGAGAAGGTCAGAGGATTAACATCTCAACTTTTACTCTGCTGGTGATGCGAAATTCATACACCACTAACAACAAAATATCAACTTATTTAGTACAGCAGTTGAAGCTGCGATGATAGAACATCGGATCTTGTTGTTTAGAGAAACCGATAAAATTTAATGGCATAAAATTTGTTCTTTATTATTATTATGCAATAATATTAGGAATAATTTCTTGGAGATTTCACATTATTTTATTTCAGATATTAATTTTACTGAAAATTGCAACAACCATTTTTGCTCATTGTTGAAGGTATATATGGAGCAAAAATTTTCAATTTTTTTTTGTAAATATTAATATATTATATACATATTGAAGGATGACTATAGCATGAAATCGTGGTTCTTTTTGGTCGCAAATCAAAATTATTATAATCATTTGACTGCAAAGGAAAGTTCTCTCTCAGAAATCTCACGACTGACCTATTATTAATCTTACGAAAGTGCTATAATAAAATATGCGGAAGAGCTATTTTGAAGTTTACGAAAGAGATAAATGAAATGTATATTACAAATAGTCATTTTACCTTAATTAACTTTAATATAGGCCTGCTTTACATATAGCACACAAAAATTCCAACTCGTTTAATATAAGGTAAATTGAAAAGATTAATAATAATTGTTAAATATTTTTTATATATAAAGTCAAAGTGGTTTACAAAATAATATGCTCAGAGGTGCAAACTTCATTAAGGGCAGAGGTCCGGAGACAAGACTTACCAAGAACTCCCACTCTTTCAATTTTTATTTATAAACTACCGTATATTTCCACTACTTTAGTTATTTTTTTTATTTTCTTTTATTTTGAATTTTTAACATTTTAATCCTTTGATGACAAACACCACCTTTTATATTCATAAATGGAGCTTCTCATATTGGAGCACTTTCACATTTCTTAAGTGAATTAAAAATTAATAGTTAGTTGAATAGTATTGAATTGTCAGTTGAAATGAGAACGAAATTGTCAAATCGAAGTCAGAGATCGTTCGCAAAGAGCCATCCTGGTTGACGAGTGAGAGAAAATTTAAAAGTTTTTTTAACTACTTTTCTGTTTTTTATTATTAATTATTATTATTTGCTGTAATGTTTTCCTCCCCAGTTTAATCATAATGGTTATATTTCAAATAAAATTCCGAGTGTGGAAACTCGCGTATAATAATATAGTTACTATAAGTCGGCGCCGATTCAGTGCATTCCCACCAATATTTTATTATTTTTCAGTATTTACTGAAGAAACACAAGTTGTTTCCGCTCATTAAAAACTTGTAGAATTGCGTTGCTTAATTGTGCGAAAAAGCTTGAAATGATTATACATCCCACTTTTATTTTGAAAGACTTTAAACCACAAAGTCTACATAGAGTTGTGTTTGAAGGATGTTTGAATTGAATGGAAGACCTTTCTTTCAATTCGACTCATATCCTTCTTCTCCGGTCACTATGCCATAGAAAAAAGAACTATAGAAACAAATCTTTCTTTGCACAGAAAATAAAATCTCACCTGCAGTTCCGTGTGATGAGCAGAAATAAACACCAGAAATCAGGTTTCATAGATACAGAAAGGTTAACAGAATCTTTTTTCACATCAATCTGAATTGCATTATATTAAAGTTAAACGTGTAGTTTTTTTTTCAGTGGGAGGTTTTCCCACAAACACGTCCCGTTTCACTTTCTTTATTCTCTATTATACTAACGTTCTCAAAGGATCTTTAATCTGTGTTGGAAAGCGGGATCTCCTGCAGAAAAATAATGGGCCTTTAACCTTAAAATAATAAGTTAATGACCTAATGGTCATCGACTGAGATAAGAGCTTGAGGTAGAATTGCTGAGTGTCCTGAGATTGAAATTCAAAACTCAACTTGGTTGAATGAAGCTCAAAGTTGATGAAAGATCAAGACAGCAATATTATTTGAGTTATTAAATTCTATATAGAATATTCCCTTATTACAACCCTGATTTAATATATACTGCTGGAAGTGCAATTTTTTAATATTTATCAAAGTTATTAAACTTCTATGTAGTATTATACTTCCATGATTGTTTTAAATTCATCTTAATTTTTTCACATAAAAACCAAGTTTGAATATACATAGTTATTCCTTTTCTGTATAGCGATGTAAAACCAAATGAGCACTGCTAAACCAGTTGAAGAGTAAATTCAAAAAAGGCTTTATTGAAACCAACACATTTTTTCTGATTGGATGATTCGACTATTTACCTAATCATCATCATTGTACTGTGACAAAAAAAAACATGGAACAATGAAAATGCAAACCGAGAATTGCAAAGCAGTGAAAAATTTCCTTCTCTTACCTTTCATTACATTAAAATTCCTCTTTAGTAATATCGTATTTGAGAGATCATCATCAGAATCTTTCCTTAGAAACATCTGTATCACTGTATGGAATTATGTCGTCTGTTCTGTACTAATTCATTTAGTTTTCTTGTACAACACCCTTATTATTTGTAATATACGATGTTGGATCAAAAAGTATCCGACCTTCTTCATTTTCTCACGAACCAGTTGTCATTTTCTATCGAAATTTGATCAGAAGTAGCCTTGAACATTGTCTTACTTCCATGATTTTTCTTGGCTATGGAGGCCTGCTCGTTTGGGGCATACAGGCCACTGAACCTGATGATGTAGGTATACTTGGCGGCGAATTTTTCTTTTAGACCTCATTTTAAGTATTAACACTCAAATTCACAGTCAATTATTGAAAATTTTGAATAAAAATATTGTGCAGAGTTTTGACAAATAACTGCTGGTGATTCTCATTCTGAAATATTCGAAAGATCCGGAAGACCTTCTGGGAAGATGCATTAGGTGAACTCTGTGATCTTTTGCTCTTGTTAAAACAACTTTGATAAAATTTTATCAACATTCGTGATCATTGGAGAATAATCAGTTTAATTTTATAGTCTGAACTACTGG
Source organism: Campodea plusiochaeta (assembly GCA_034698565.1). NCBI lineage: Eukaryota > Metazoa > Arthropoda > Diplura > Rhabdura > Campodeidae > Campodea > Campodea plusiochaeta. The sequence continues at coordinate 3,080 of JAQIWE010004537.1, forward strand.
AAATTCCCAGTTCATTTACAGTTTACGTAATAAAGATTTTTGAACTATTTTAAGCACCTGTTTTCGAATTTTGCAATTATTTTAGGTCTTGAACTTGTTGGTGAGGACCTTTGTTATCTTTCGCTTAATACCATTGAGAATTCCAAATTTTGAAGTGATTATACTACTCTTTGGTTCAAATAACTCCCTTAATATCTCCCCCATAAGGCTCCAAGATCTCCTTAGTATTTTCAATTGCTCATTAATAATTTTCGAATAGCTCTTGATACAATATTTTTGCTTATCTTTTTACACCATGAGAACTGCAGAATAAAAATTCGTCGCTAAGAAGACACATTGCTGGGTTCAACAGCCGTTGCTGGACTTGCTGCGTAATGAGAGTTATAGAGAACCAGGAAAAATTGTGGACATGTATAAGGTTCCAAGGATATACCTCATCAAATTTCATCTCAATGCAATAACAGGTTAGGGAGAGAAATGAAAAAATCGGATATTTTTTGATCCAACCTCGTATATATTATTTTTTTAGTACCAAACTTTCAATGCCGCATTGAGGATCTTTTCAGCTGATTTTGAAGTATTTGAACGTTTGAGAGATCATATTTGTAGGAGGAATAACATTTAACTTCTTTTTGCGTTTCTTTATTACTCTTTGTTTATATTCTCTTTAACTTCAAATTTTCAACAGCCATAATTTTGTACTACTGATAAAGCCTTATTGTTGTTAATAAAGATGAAACGTTTAGAATACTGAATAACTGTTTTATTGCGTGGGGGTATGTAGATTCCAAGTCTTGAACAAATTTCAAAAACATTGATTGGTTTACGCATTTACTGACAATCGCCCAACTTTTTTTTCCAAGGGTATAACCTACTAGTTTTTTAATAAACTGATAAAACACCTTTTCCATTTAAATGATTTCAATTATTAAAAAATAGTGATAAAAATGTTGCAATATGTTATGATTGCATAAATTTGCGGTGAACTATTAATATTGGTGATTTACAATTACATATTTTTGCACTTTATATATTTTACCCCCTTCATAACTTAGAATTTTATATTATTATTTTCTAGATAAGCCAATATCCAAGGGGAAACATCAATGACACTTGTACCGAAGTTTCCGATCTCCTAGGAGATTTTATCATTTTAATGGGGTGGCCTACATCATCGAGGATGTCTTTTACACTATAAAAGTACATAGTTGAATCAAATATCGTTTACTGATATCTTTGGTTGAATGTTGAACTGTAACAGTAATATGCCGAATGCTATTATAAATTACCAGGAAGAGATTATTAAAAAAATATTTAATGTTTGACTATAATTGTACGAACTTACAGTTTTTTTTGCCATTGAGAAGTTCTTTATTTCTTTTTGATTAAACATATAAATAATGACCTCTAGTTTCTCTTAAATGAACTTTGATATCTGTATGTGAATGCTCGTTTAGTTTACGTGATGTAAAATGGCAGGATTTTTTTATTATTATTAGTCTTATTACTTCCTTTCTACAAACCTACCCTCTCTTCTTTTTCTTATGGTATAGCTTGATGACTAGAGAAGAAAATTTCTCACCAAAGAATGAAAGAGCATGTTGTAGTGATGCCTTCGATGAAACAAATTCATCGTTCCCATGGTGTAATTCAAGACGATGTCCTTTTTGACGATAGAATATTGAATAAAGTCCGCACCTCCCACCTTCTTTAGATAGTTTCTTGGGAGAAAAACATTAAGAAAAAGGTCATAGAAAGCGAAGAAAAGACAAGGGGGTGAAGTGGAAATACACGTCTTCCTGTTCTCTCTCTCTTTGCCATTCATTTCTCAAAGAATATAGAATAGATGGAACTGAGATTGCGGATTGATAGAACAGCAAAAGATTCATCATGGGTGCTTTGGGAGGCGGGTGGGAGCGACATTGCCTTGCCTTCTGATGTGTTAAGAGTGTAATGTTGCAGGTTTTTGGAAGTTGGTGTAGTGTACATATTGTCTTAGATGGGTCAATAGCAGACCGATATACAAGTGATGTTCACCTTTTTCCATTCTGTGACCGCTGTGGTCAAGGGAAATATTGTATACAATTTTTGTAGATGACTTGATAACAACAAAACTTAATAAGCTATTAGCCTATAATAATGTTGTGTGAAATTTAAAGTTACAAGTAATATGCTAATAAAAATGTTTCGAAATTTTACGGCATATTCAATATTATTGGATTTAGATACTAAGAAAATAATCATAAATTCATTTTCCTGTAATCTCAATTTTTTTAATTACACTGGTGGATAACAGAACTGACGACTGAAAAAATGTAATTGGGAAGAATTTCTAAGATTACTCTCTCTCCTCCTCCGAAATACTTGAATCATGAATGCTCTGTCTAAAATTTTTGAAACCCAATTTTTTTTAAGATTTTTATTTTAATATGTAAAAATTTTCTTTCAACCATTTTTAACATATGTTTTTGTGGAATGGTATTCACAATTTCACATTTTTTTCTGCTAAAAAATCAGATATAATTAGCTATAGTTGCTGAATATATTGAAATGTAATATCAGCGCTGAGTAAATTAAAATCCGAACGATTCTTTTAGTCAACATTAAGTTGCACTCCTGCACCTTTTTTATATAGTTGCATATTGCATTTTGCATAGAGTGTGTAGCGAAATAAAACTAAGCTTTTACTTTTAGATTGACTTTAATACCTCATTGAGTTTCTGCAAATTTAACCTGAGTAATGAGATGGCTAATGAAATCCCGGCAATCTTACACATGTAGCATTCTCTTTGCAGTTCCTAGTTAATGTTTAGTTGTAACAAAATTGACTGTATACATCTAATGACAGACATCGCTTTTCACATTCCTAGTAGTTTTCCTACTCGCCGTTTCTTGCCATTTAAACTTTCACTCTTCAAATCTTTAGTTCCTAATTATCATCCAGTGTACCATGCTGCTCAATGTTATTGTAATTCCCTGTCCATAATTCATATTAATTTTTATGATAATTGCAAACAAAATGAATTCACAGTTATTCAAATTTTAGCTTTATTATCTGTAAAATATTGATGATGTAATATTTTCGTAGCTTTTTATGTATTTGATATTTCAATTATTAGGTGACATTCTTTTAGCAACTCCATTTAGACAGTTTACATATGTCTGTTGAAGAACTCAAGGACATGATGAATCTTCAAACCGTTTTGAATATACCTTATGCAAAATCAACTTGCAAACAAAAGAGAATCTCTTTTATTCCCTACACTTTGTGTATGAACTCTTTGCGGTGAAGTGCTGCAATAGAAACATTATGAGGAGAAGGAAGTTCACTCCACTCTGTTTATAAAATGGGTATACAGATACAGAAAGAGAGGGATAGACTGTGATATATTTTCCCATTGAGTATTCACATCCCAGCCAAAACTTTACCAAGGCAGAAATGAATCACTTGACTGACAGTCACTCAGTAAAAAAGGCTTTATTCATTTTAAAGCTTCGCTGGAGGCGTCAACGGTTTTCAGTCAAAACTCAATGTCGAATGAAATCTTTTATTTCTAAATGTTTATGTTTGCGAAACCCGATGAAGACTGCTGCTGGATTAAAAAGAAGTTGTGTGTGATTGATCCTTATTTACCCAAGCGTATGGCAGTGCAGTTGTCATTGAGTTGTTTTACCCCAAGGCAGAGTGTCATTGAATGATATTCATGCCATCATGCGGTTTACAGTGCTCTATTCCTTGTGTTCTTTATATGTGTATTCCGACAACGCATAATAGTTATGTGTATAACGGGATAGGAATATTTATTTCAGTTCTTTGTGACATACTAAACGATATACTGGCTTAAACTCTGCTCGAGATTAATAATTACAATGTTCACTTTTTCATAGATTTCAATTCTGCTATGACAAAAATAATGTACTCCAATATAAAGGAATGAGTTATTAAATTAAATTTAAATAATTCATTATTTTTGATACTCACTAAAGAATATAATAGTAAATAATTTCGCAATAAATAATATTAATATAGCATAAATACATATTTTTGCATGCCAGTAAACTGAATAAAGAATAACAAATTTTGTAGAATATGAGTATAACTCTATATGTTAAACTCTATATAACTCTATATGATTTTAACAAATGATTTCTTGTTAAATTTATGATAGCTAGCTATAGGCATAAGATTAAAGCCCTTACCTCCATATTTTTAGATGCTTAATATTCGCTATACATGTTTCGAATTTTCAAGAGCCTAAAATCCAGGGAACAAAAATAAATTAGAAAATTGGTACAGATTAACTTAAAGTCATGTAATGTAAAAAAACTGTTCCATGATAATAATTATGGTATTGTTATATTTCTGTTAGAACTCAAAAACATAAATCGTCTTCATCGAGGTGTCAAATAGCACTTTTATTTTCTCTCCACTTATCAGTTTAAAAATATGAAAGTTAAGTGATGACATTCAAGAAATAGCAGAAATTCCCACTCATCAGAAATTTACCAAATACACGTTTCGCATGTATGACTCGACAAATGATTAAGGAAAGTGATTGACAGCAAATCAACTGACAAATTATGTCAGTTGGTGTCCATGAACAAAAATAAAGACGACGTGTGATCGTTTTATTTTTACTCTAAATAGTCAACATAGTCTTATATTGAAAGATGACATAAACACATATACAGAAATGAAATACAAGAAATTCTCATTTACTTGTTTTTGGTGCGTGGTATCACATTTTAACCCAGAAAAAATAATAACTTTTGATTTAAAAATATATTATAAATATTATTTTAATATAATGATGTTAATGCAGTAATTTTAAATGAGTATTTTCTCAGTAGGAGGTAGTGTTTTCCCGTACACAGTACAGTTTCACTTTCTTTATTCTATATTGTACTCAATCTCCCAAGAGACCTATAAACTGTGTTGGGAAACGTGACGTCCTACTGAAAAAAATAAATGGGCTATTGTATTAAATTTTAAATGATAAAGAAAAAAACGACACAAGATTACATTAAACTGATATTATATCAAGAAAATTTCCAGTTGGTAATAAACTATTTATCACATGTTGTCATGGTAGACCATAATAGTAATGGACGTGGATCCAGCACTAAAACACTAACCAGAAGAATGCTAAATTTTCGGTATACCATATATTATATAAATCGAAAAAGCATTTCCACTTCTGTAAAGAATCAGATATTGAATGGAAAAGGGATTAGAAAAACCCTCTACATTGTATCTATATACATTCTTTTGTAAATACATGTTATACAATATACCTTATTCTTAACATCCTAGAAGGATTAACTTCAACTAAGAGTTCTATAATATTGTTTGAACTTGGTTTTGTTAAAAAAAAGGAAAACTGAGATGCAGAAAGTAGAAAAATAAACAGATAAAAATCTAACAATAAAATGATGTTCAAAGATAGTGTTGTATAACATCACATTTCTCAGGTTAATCAAAGAAAAGAAAACAATTGTAACCTATAAGGTCTAAAACAGTGAAATATTCTATAGAACTCTGTGAAAATATTCAACCATCGAGCAATCGAAAGAAAGACAGTCCTGGATTAATTTCTTAGAATATTAGTTGTACAGTCATATTTGGTATTTTAGAGATTCGTTTCATTAAATGTAACATCAATTTTCAGTCGCACAGACCTTTTCACAAAACTTTAGATATAACATTTTATAGTAATTGAGTACAGGAAAACGCATACGAACAACGCTCCTAAATTGTGTACTGCGACGAAGTCATTGAACCACTTGTTATAAATGTATTATAGTAATAGTGTATGACAAGTGAAATATGCCGCCTTATGTTTTTAAAAAATTACCTAAAATTTTAAAAATAGTGGTTAGAAATTGTGTTTAATATGCCATACCATGAAATTGTTTCTACGAAGAATTTCGTAATTTATTTTAATGATTCCATCACAAGCAAAACATATGAAGAAAGTAAATAATTCAGTTTATCTTTCTTCTGTTGTATTAGCGTGTTTACATACTTGTTGTATTTTCTATATACTCCCTACTTTGGATATGATGGTACATATAGCTGCCATTGTATAATACTCTTGTTGCGGAAAAACGCAAACTGCATGGAAGGGACAATAAGGGAGTGAGAGCGGAAAAAGGGTATTGATAGAGAGGGAGAGGAAAGATGTTTATAACTTCATTTATCACAATCATGACTGGAATAAGCTTTCACATTTCTCAATTAATTTGCGGAAAGTTTTATTGGAGTCTACTAATTAATTAAAACCATTAAAGAGAAAAACTATTTAACTGATGGTATGGAAAAAATACTAATCGTGTTGCTTGTATCGTAGGTTACTCCTTATTTCCAACACTTTGTATAATTATCTTCCTACGTTTTTATTGAAGAAGACACATATAGGAAATTTGAATTCGCTTAAGAAAAAAAATCTCTGACAGTGTCTGTACTAACCAGAACTAAAAAGAATGAGAATGTGCAGTTCTCTAATTATTCTGAAAAACAGTTTCAAAATCCTTCAAAAGAGTGGATGAAATATCTCTAATCTGTTCTTCCTCCTAAATGATTTAAATGACCATACTGCTTTGAATCTACCATTTGTATATGAAGCAATTGTAAAGAAGGTTAGTGAAGTTAGTCAGTCTTCATCCCCATTTGGGGTTCATCCTACCCCCGGGGGGTTCCTATTGCGAGGCAACGACCCGATACTAATAGACAAGGGTTCTGAGGAAAAGAAAAACACTGTGTTGTCACACTGGACCGTTTACACGCTATATCACAACGGTTGTTGTTTGGATTTCAGGTTACTTCATTATTACCGTGTGGTTTTTACATACTTACTCCCCTCCTCCCTTCATTCTTATTGAGAGCTCTGAAAACAGAAGCGCTTCCAAACATAACTTTCATTATTTAGTCACTTTATCTACAGCATTTAGTAGGAAAAGTCAAAAGGTGGAAATAATTACTTAAAATGTAGTTTTCTGAATTTGTTCTTAGGTATAGTTTCATCTGTATTCAAATTTTATAAGAAATAATTTTAGTCGTGGAACTGCTTTATATTTTACAATTCATTTTTTTTCCAGCAGATCACGAGAACTATGGGTAAAATAAGCCTAATAGGATTTGCCAATTGCATTCATTATTGAAGTTGATTATATAATCATATCTCAATCTAATTTTTGAATGTCAGTGTGACTATTGTAATATTAAAGTTACCAATTAACATAATTATGCTTCCACTGCACTGGGATTTATGAGAAATTGGTGTGTGACACATTTACTTTAAAATACTGAATTTGAAGTAAACAGATTTCCATCTTGATTATATATAATGTTTATCCCTTCTTGCATTATAACTTACTTTGACTAGTTCTTCTATTAGTAATTAAAATGAACGATAACAACATGTCTTTCGAGGTAATATCAAGTTAAAAGTTGACTAAAAATAGTACATATAACGATAGAGTTTTACTGTAAAATTGAAACAGGCAACTGTTAAAGTATTATTTTCGTCAGAGAAAGATTGAATTTTAGCACATAATTATTAGATGAGTATGAGCTATTCCTGTATAAATAATGCTGCTGCTGTAAC
>JAQIWE010004538.1:0-10686 GCA_034698565.1 Campodea plusiochaeta
GTACGACGACCTCTCGAAGAAGAAATTATCTGCAACTGAGTAATGTGGTTGTCATAATCGCATTTTGCGTTTACTGTTGCCTTCTGTCGGAAAACTAGCTAACGTTATCGATGACGTTGTCGTAAACGTATGGAAAATGAGATGTGGTATAAATAACTTCATTCTTTGAGTTGCTGCAAACAAAATCATTGCAACCATAAATTCTGACAGTTGTCACAATCAGGCTGTTTTTTCAGTGCTATACTTTACACAGTATATTAGTACTGTATCCCGCCTGACAACATCTCTCTATCAATGTCAGTTTAATATGTTGACAAACAATATATTTTGTAATGTCAGTCTGGATTTTATACTTAGGAAAAATGATAAGACTTCTAGTTTTTGGATGTTTCATCAATACTGTTTTGAAGAGTAGAGTACCCCAACTCTTATTTTATTATTTTTCAGAAACGAAAAATGGTGGGTGAGTCAACGTCGACGCAAGTTTTAAGAGATCTTGAAATATCATTACGAACTAATCATATAGAGTAAGTAGCTTTGATTTTCTGTATGCTTCTGAATCAAAGTAGACTAAAACATTGTATATATTGTTCGATCTTAAATTGAATTATTAGATAATATAACAAGGAATGATTTTATGCACCGATGCACATTTTGCAGCGTAGATTTAGATTCGAGAGAATAACGTTCCTGTCTATTAACTTTCTATTCTATTATCCTTTAAATTTAAAAAAGTAGGGATTTTATCTTTCCTAATTTCGTGCCCTTGTCTATAAGTAATTCTACTGTATCTATTTTATGTACTAATTCATATATGTAAATTATATTTTATTCGTTGGCCTTTAACGAAGGCTCTTTCTTTACTAGTTTTGCTGTTGATGATCTCAACTGATGAGTAAGAAAGTGGATAAAGGCTACTGACAGGTTTATACTCCTTTCATATTCTGTAAGGCATGATTCTGTCATCTGAAACATCCTTGTGCTTTCATTTCATTCCAATTTATTAATAACAGATTCCTCTTGATGTGCGTTTCCCCTTTCCTGCACTTTCTGGATGCATGTGAAAACAAATTTTTATATTAATGTGTGGTATTAATTCTACGTCGTATTTTAGATTAATTAGCAGCATCCAATTTACAGCAGCACGAACAATTTATGGGGTATCTCCTTTCTGATTTTGAAGGCACTACAGGAGGTTACAGTATTAAATTTATTGGATTCTGCTGATTGTATTCCGTAGTTTTGGTAAAAATTTGAAAATTATTTAGTGTTCTAACCATTTGAATTAAATATTATTTTGTGTTTTGTGTGTGTAAATTGTTTTTCCATAAGTCCACTTTCTGTTAACATTTTAAATTGATTTTAGCACCCCAAAGTTATCCAGTAGACGTCAGTGTATTTTTATTCTATTTTCTGTGCAGTGTAGAATAACAACGGTAGTAGTGCATCGACGTTTTCAGAATTTTGCATGTGTACTTCAGTATGCATGAATAAAACTGTACTCTGTAAAAATCATAATTATTAAAAATTGAAACACCAATACGGACGGAGTCACTGCTATAATTTCTACAATATTTTCTGTCTCCGAGTTATAATAAATTGGTTTTAAAAGAAATATAATGTGACCAACAGATGTAATAATGAGCCAGTAATTAACACTTTGATTCTAATGAAAAATGATGGCAAGAACGATTATAAACAAAAACGTTATGTGGTTGTATTTTGATTAGCAGAATGCAGTTGATAACTGATATAATTGAAAATAATTAGCTCTTTAATGGTTTGTACAAATGAAATTGTCGTACTTTCTCAAGTAGAGTCACAGTGTTAAAAAAAGAGTCGCTGTGCCAATTTTGTCATTTTATGGGAAAATTCATATTCCATAAATTCAGAGAAGGGAAGGAATATCTGTAATTCTAGGAAAATATACGAAAAATAATATTTTGTTGAAACTGGTTTATAACACTGCACTTTGGATCTTATGGTTCATTGCACATATCAAATTTCCATCAAAGTTCGACGCAATAATTATTGTTAGGCCTATATGATTTTTTTTCGCAATATTTATTAATAGTAAATATGTAAATAAACCTGTTGGATAATACAATTGTCAAAAACTTTTAAATAATTCACCAATTAATGATAATTGCAAAGTGAAGTACAAGAAGGAAATAAAATTTATAATAATATAGAAAACTGCAAATATATCCTATTAAAGCAATTTAAGTTTTCTGTATTTTTAAACGTCTATTTTTATTATTTTCAGATGGGTGAAATGTTTTTTAGATGAAAATAATCGAGGATTAGACGTTTTAATAGATTATTTGAGTTTTCGATTAGGAATGATGAGGTAAGATATTAATTGAGTTTGGAATGAATTAAAATAGTGTATTAATTGAACTTTATCTTTTGGTGTCAGGCAAGAACAACGCCTTTCAGAATCGTGTGAGAATTCCGACGAAGCCTTAGCTAACGGACATATCAGGCCGCCTTTGACTGATATGGGAACGCCTCGATTGAAAAGAGCTTCGAAGCACGTGGCCAAACTGAATATGGGCGAGTCCAAAGATGATACCCACGTTTGCATCATGTGCCTAAGGGCAATCATGAACAACAAGGTAAGACTATTTTGCCTATTTTCTGTTTACATGTTCATTATTTTATCTATTTACGGGAGGAGGGAATGGTATCTTTTTGGTGACAAGTAATTTTTTTTTTTTTTGTTGAATGGTTCGTATGTTCTGTGAACCGTGAGTGGGATTTCAAGGATGCATTTATCTTTCTGATTCATCTTCATAGTGGAACTCATTACTAGGAATTAACCCTTTCTTTAAACTGACAGCGATGCACATTCGATTTGAAGGGTGCCTTACGTAAAAGAAACAGTCTTCGATCTCTTAATATAGATAATGCACTTTTAATGTTTTTAATTAACACAGAATTATGTTTGAGGAAATTTTTGCTATTTTTTATTATTATTTCTTTGATTTTTATTTCTGTGGCTGAGGGGTAATATCTTGCAATAAGTAAATTTGGAAACCAATTCTTGCAATAGTCGTGTTGGTCTGTTATATACAAGTAATATTATAAGCAATTCAGTTTCATAGGACATATTTTATTTTTAATTATTACCGTTGTTGATTGTATTTAACAGCCTTTCAGCGTATCAAATACATTGAATACTCAATTATTTCAATGTTTACTTTCACGGTTTCATTTTTTTTAGGGGGGAGGGTGGGGGGAACTTACAGAAGAGGAAGTTGTTCACCACGCATTATTAGTGCAAATTATGCAAATTTAAACACACGATAAATCGTTGAAACCTTTTGTTGTATAATAAATATTTCATTGTTCTAATCTAATACTATTATTAGCTAAGGGATTAAATTAAAATAATTCTGTTATCAGTGCGGATTAAATTAGTACTAGATCTAAGTAAGATAAGTATTAATGTAAATGAAACATATTAACAATAGCAGTATTGTGATATTATAGTTAGCTGTATCAATATTCTTAATAACAATGATTCCCATGCAATGGCATTGTTAATGTAACAAGACACATGCGTCAATGAAGTAATAATTTTGTACGTCGGAGTTGAATGTGATCTACTCTATTCTGCTACATAGAAGAGTTCATAATGTATAGAAAATGGAAAAGTAGTATTTAATTGAGCAATTAGTTAATAGACTGAAATCATATTGTGCAGAAATAAAATTTTCCCAAAAAATATTTTTGCTTGTTTTTTTATTTACTTTTCTATTCATACGTTCGGAATCAATGACGTGTATTAAAATACCAATCATAATAATTATACTGGATTAAAATTAAAGGTTAAGCAATTGATTGGACATTTTAATTACCGGCACTAATGAAATAATAGCCACTGTAAAATTTATCATAATTGTGTTTTTGCTATTTTTTTCAGTAATTAAATCGTATTCAATGCGAAGTATTTTAATTTTACTTCAAGTGAAGTAGGAAACCAACTATTCAGATATAAATTATTAGCTTTGTATTTCTACCTGCACACAAAACTGCTATATTTACACTTGCTGCTATTTTTGCAGTAGTGCAAGATCAGGATAAAAAAATTGTATGTAGAAAACAAGAGAGGAACAATTTTCAGTTTCACATTTAATTTTCGTTTCTTGCTGTGAATATTATGTAAAGATGATTAAGAAGCTTCAATAAACTGTTGGGTGCTTGACAGTATATTGTAAAAAGTAATTTTCTCTCGTTATAAAATTTGTAACTTTCTCGAAAAACGAGAATGAGGAATAAGACAAGGTTAGTGAATGTTTTATAACTGTTAGTTATATTCTTTCTTGTTGGAAAATCATACGGAAACCGGGCGCACCCTTCATCAAGACAAAAGTAATAGAAGTGAATCATATGACTCACACACCTTTCTTTCGTATTTTAGGACATACCCCCTTTATGCATATTTACAGGAGATAAAAATCTCAACAATGCATTAAATTTTAAACGGGTAGTTAAAACATTCCTTCCTTTCATAGTTAATTTTCCGTTGTGGAATGTCATATTCTACGGACTATGCATTTTTTACGACTAGTGGTTTACGTAAATAAATTGCGTCATCGATATTTATACGGGATAGAGTAAGACGTGCGATATTCGTATAAACTTACAAGTGATTCACACTTCTGCAAAATTCTATTGTTCTCTTTAATTTGTTATGTTGTTCAAATACACTGCATTGATAAAGGAACTGTTTATATAGAGGTTTTTTTTCGTGTCGAAATTCGCAATAATTCTAATCTTGCAAATGAAATTACTGGCCTCTTATTGTTTCCGAGCAGGAATAAATTAATTACATCTTTGACATCAAAACTAAAGTGGAAATACTGTCTTTATAATTAACCGAATTAATCATTTTTGAAACATTGGATTTTTGGATGTAGTGTTCATCATAAATGATTTTCTCCAACATCTGATGCATAGTCACGTCACACCATACCTTCATTTGTTATAATCTGGATTATCAGTTATTCAAATTACTGTTAGTATAATCAATGTAACATGTTGTTGAAACTCTGTAGAACGGCTCGTTACGCTGTTTTAGAAAAATAAAGGAAGTCTTCATTTATGTTGATGGTAAACGGTAAATTACTACATGACTTATTTTTCATAATTAAGAGTCACGCTCTCTTCTTCCACATTACAGTGTATAACATTTTTAAAGCATTTCGACCACCTGAAAACTTTAGAAGTGACATCTCCAAAAATATTCGAAGGAATTACTCATACATCAAAAGTGTGACCATAATATTTTTTAAATGTAGAACTTTTCAGTTTTTAATTCTTATAATTACTACAGTAATTCGTTTATAAATATATTTCTAAAGACTGATAATTGAGAAGTTTTTTCCAAAATTTGAGTGCTAAGGAATAAACTTAATTTACGTTAAACAATTCTTGAGTAAATGTGAGAATCGATAACGTTGAATTTCAGAGTTTTCAGTTCTTTCGTGCCAGCAATGATTAATACATATGGCGGGTATGATGTTACTCTGCTTTAATCCCATCATTAAATATGTAGTATAAGTACGTCAGTAATTCTTAAAAAATATGGATTTTGTAAACTGCATTTATCCAGTACAATTGACATTTCTTTAGTATTCAGAGAGCAATCGGTGATGCTGTATTCATTATTATGTATAGTTAGATTATTTAGTTTTATTATTAATACCGTTTATTACGTCAAGCATTTCGTTTTTTATTATTTACATTATGAATAAATTATGTGCCTCTGTATAATATGGCACATTTCACTTTCACAAAAGGCGAAGAGCATTATTGTTGTTCATAATAAAATAAAAATATATGATGAAACATAATTATTCATTATGTAATAGTTAATATTATGATTCTGTAACTGATTTTAAATATTTCTTGTAATCTGCAAATTTTTATTGTTATAATGTAAGGTAAAGTAGAAAATTTACAGCAACTTGCAATACCAATAAGGGATTACGGCAGTACTTATTACTAGTTATTAGCTATGAAAACGATATCGAAATTGGGTGATAACTATCAGGAATTCGACGTCTTTATACTGCTATGAACTTTAATTTAGATCACTTTTCCTCAAAATAACATTTTTTATGTTGAATGGAAGTACGAAATATCATTTTTTGTTTTCATTTTTTTCAGTTTGGTTTCAACATGGTATTCCAACACACCGAAGCCATCAACTGTATAGCATTAAGTCTGAACCATAAAAGTCTGAGGTAAGCACAAAGCGACTTTATTACAAGGGACATCATGAATTAGTTTTTATAGACTTCCATTCACTTTTATTTTAGGTGTTTTATTAGTTTTATATATATGTACATTACCGGTATATTATACAATCAGTGTAAGTTACGTGATTTCTGTTTAGAGATCGGGGAAAATATAATTATAAAAGGAAGGAAAGAAAAAAGGTGGGTGTCCTTTTCTCTGTGTAAAATGTTTTGTTTCCTCATTACGACGTAGTACTGGTATACAATGTGGTATATTAGTCACTCAGATAATGTACTATTTTTTACTACTTTAAGAAATGCTTACAAGTAGGAAACTAATTTTAACGCATCATCCTTCTTTTGTACATTTTTTTATTACATTTCTCCATCTGAAGGACAGATGTTGCTTTTTAGTAGGAACTAGGCTACATTCTTAATTAAATAATATACGTCTTCAAATTCTGTTTTTCTATGGATATTTTCTTAAAATTAGATCTAATATGAGAACACATAACTTCTTACACGATAACATAATTTCCTTCGCCTTATTATGCCAAGTTTTCACTAGTCATGTGAAAATGGAAATAAGTCATTAGAGGATGAAACTGTTAATAATAATATGTAAAATATAAGCTTACATCGTTCTGCATGACCTTGTACAACTTTTAAAGATCTAGCGTTATTTTCCGCTGGGAAAGATAATGAAGCTAATAAAAATTGGTTCAGACAAATGGTGTAGATACTAGATAGTAAAGTTAGAAATCTTGCACATTTTTTCTGATTCATCTTTTTAGGTGGAGTTGTTATATAGCAACTCGAGCTTAAAGTGCAATTAAAAAAAAATATGTAAGTTTTCTGTGAAGCGACTGATTTAAGGAAATCATTATTGAATCCGTAAAATAATAACTATTTTTCCCAGTCAATCTACTGTATTGTTTCATCGGAGTTTGAAATATTCCTTTCAAGATGATTCTGAAAATATGTAGGGCCTATTATTTTTAAATATATTCTCGTTTTTTTTTTAAGATTGATTTTGTTCTAGTATTACATTTTTGTATTTTGTTTGCTCGTAGTATTTTTCTTCCATTGTTTTAACCTTTTTTTCTGTTTGGTAAATATTTTTAGAAATAGTCTGACATACCATACAGTACCAAAAAATGTTTCAGGAATTACTTATGATATTTTTTTAAGATGCAGACAGCACTTTAATCTAAAAATACAAAACTTTTAAAGGTCTTGAAATAATATTTATTTTGGTAAAATATAGAGTTGAAATTATTTAAAAAGTGGCAATAACAAATTAACAATATATGTGAGAAGAGTGAATTAAATAATATTTGCTGCACTCTGCACTGATTCAAAACATTTCATTTTTGGACAATATAATTCTTTAAAAGAAAAACATTGTCGAATTATTTGTACTGTGAATTAATAATACCAAATCTACATGAGATTGGGTATGACAGACAGTATGAAAGATTAAGGTCTGTTTTTACAATAACAACAAAAAACTTCCAACATTTTTTAATTTGTACTATCAACAGCAGTATAGTTTTATTATTTATTACCCTTTCCTTTTATTTTTTTATTTTCAGAACCAAAGCCCTTGTTTTAGAACTCCTTGCTGCAATATGTTTATTTAAAGGAGGTCATCAAATAATATTAAGAGCATTTGACAATTTCAAAGAAGTTTGCCTTGAAGAAAGGAGGTTTCAGACATTGATGAATTATTTTGAACATTATGAAATATTTCACATAGAATTTATGGTAACATTTCCCCCTAACTTTTGTAGCAAATTCCATATTTATAAAGTCATTTTTTATTTTAGGTTGCCTGTATGCAGTTCATGAATATTGTAGTTCATTCTGTAGAAGATATGAATTATCGAGTTCATTTACAATACGAATTTACTCAGTTAGGATTAGATGATTACCTGGAGAAATTAAGGCATACAGAGAGTGAAGAACTGCAGGTAATGTAAAACAATTCACTTATATGTTTATCTTTAAATTTAATGCTTTCTGTCAAAATACCTAAAAATTCAATTTTGCATTTTAATTATTTTAATCTATCTTGAAAAACTTTACAGTTGGTATTATATCTGCTTGTTGATTATTTCTCAAATGTTTATAAAGATACATTGTTGCCTATTTAATTACTGTACTGTTATACTAAGAAAAGTATAGGAAGTTCTTTTTCAATAATTTTTTTTATATTTTTTTAATATACCGTACGGTAGTTGGCTTTAACAATGACATATATAACAATATACAGTACTTATTTTAAAATGGATTATCTTAATATATCATCACCAGCAGTAGTGCTAAAGGTAATAAAGATGTACATTCTGCAAGTCTCCAAATACTAAGTAATTATTATCATTTTAAAATGAAATATATTAATTTTGTGGCATTAAATTTCAAGACATAATTAGTAAATTGGAGAAATTTGGTTGTAATAAATATAAGTAGTAGTAATAACTTATTTTCATTCTCAGATCTGATGTAAATATTTTTGTGCTTTCAGGTTCAGATATCAGCATACTTAGACAATGTGTTTGATGTGGCAGCACTAATGGAAGATAGTGAAACAAAAACTGCAGCATTAGAAAAAGTAGCTGAATTAGAAGATGATTTAGGACATGTAAGTCATTACAATCACGTCACTTCAAGTTAGCATTTCAAATTGTAATGATGTTGGCCAATTAATATTTCTCTGCTTAAAAATATTTTAGGAGCAATTTTGTATTTAGATACTTTTTTTGTAAATAATATCTTAAGATGCAAATTTTTTTAAATAATTTAATCCATTGGAATTACTAGCCTACCTTAAACAATTTTCTGTGCCTTTCACACATTTTAATCCAAGGTAGTATCTTTTTTAGGGATATAATATACATGAAATTAAGATATTACAAAATATAGACATTTTGTTGATTTTATTTGGTAAATTTTTGTTTTTTCTTCATGAGTATTTGTGCTTGTTATACTAAATAAATTATTTAATAAGCATTTGAAATAACAAACCTGTACTACATAATTATCACTTTCTAACTTACTTGCATACCCACTTACTTTACTTTGAAAATCCAACTCCTATTCTTGCAGGCAAACGATCGCATCCAAGAAATTGAAAACGAATGTATGGCCAAACTGGTAGAAATGGAAACTCAACTCTCAGAACTAGGAAGAGAAAGAGATGAATTAGTAGAGAAACACAGACAAATAGATGAAGAAGTTTCAACATTAAGACGAGCTGTTACGTTAAAGGAACAGGAATCAAAACATCGTCAATCAATGTTGGAAAGTAAGATACAGGAATTGGAGACATTAACACAAACTCTTCCCAGAGGAACTTCGGCAGGTAAAAGGGACAGAATCAATAAGAATAGAATGCATGGATGGAAGAAGATGCACTTCACAGGGATATTGTTTAGACAGATTGAGAAGTCACTTGCATACAGTTGCATGAATTTGATCGTTTCTAACCATAACTGGAGTATAGTTTTTTTATACTTTTTATATTTTTAAGGTTTAGCTGTTTCAAACTTTCAACTTTAACATTTTTAAAGGTGATTAGGACACCAAACTTCTCTCGCTATTTCATTACTTGTTTTTTAACTTTTGAAAATTAGACTAAGCTATAGTCAAATGTGTTTCTGCAGGTCATAGAGAAAATATCTTTTGAAGACAGCCTCTGCTATGTGGTATATGCGTGACGGTAGTAAAGTAATGTTCTAAAAAAACGAGTTGAACTTAGTTGATGGCAATTCATTGACTAGCTGTCTACACAATTAGCTCACTACTTTGGGTATTTTCTAAAACAAATCTGGGCTTTTTTAGAACCAAACTTTACTATAAGTATTGAGTAGACATGCTGTTATATTATATGGAAGGATTTGCCTACTAAGGTATTTTGTCTATGATTTTAGGAGTACGGAAAATATCTGCATTATTACCATACTTCATCTTTTGTCATTTATTTTTAAATTTAAAATAAACAATTCTAATACCCAATTGATAATGTTAGCTAGGAGTTAGAATCTTGCGATATCTTAAAGAGAATTTCTTTTATAAATCCTCTAATATCAGCATAACATCTTCTCATTGGATTTTGAACAATTTTACTTTAAATGAAGAATGAAAACATATAACTTGTTGAAGAGTAACAGTATTCATAAAACTTTTTTTAACTTTAACTTCCATGGGTGTGGTTATGAGATAGCATGTTTGAATCAGTGTATCTTCTCTCTCTTGCATGTTGAATGGGAATTGGCATGTTATAATTGGGATACACCATCTTTCTATTTTACATTATTATAATTTTCCATTGCCAATATACTTTATCAGTATTATCACCACAATTCTCATTAAAATTATGCTTTACTAACCGGTAGCTCAACAAATATCTTTTGGAAATATAAATTTCTGATGTAAA
>JAQIWE010004539.1:0-10686 GCA_034698565.1 Campodea plusiochaeta
AATTTTACTCACACTTTCTTCGAAATAAATAAAATACTGAAATTTACACTTTTAAAAAGAATTACAACTTTTTCAAATAATGTAGAAAAACAATATCGTCAACATTTTGAGTAGAAACCTGCACGGGCCCAAAATTTTCAGCCTGTCCCTACCCATGGGCTCAAAATAAAAAAGCCCGGCCCACAAAATTGCCAATTTTTATGGCCCGGCCCGGCCCATGCCCGGCCCGCCCGCGGGGGCCCGTGGGTTTTCCCGGCCCGTGCAGGCCTCTAGTCTAAAGCAAGTGTATTTTGATTTAATTTTAACTCAATTATTTTTTGTATGTTAGTACTTTTTAAAATATAATAATTTGCCTATTTTTAATGTTTTCCTGTAAGTAATTTATATAGCTGTAAATATTGATGATGCAAAAACAAAATTATTTTCGGTTTAGATTGCGTAATCAGACAATTTTGGCATACATGAAAGGTTCTTACTCCTCAAATTCAGTGAATTTATAGATGGTCTGTCACACAGCTATTTTTGTAGTGAAAGAAGCTGTTCTTTTTACATACCTCCCATAGTTTTATTAATTTTCTTTCATTCGGATCTTTTATTTTTAGCTTCCGTTGGGGTGGCGCAGATTGCTTCGTTGTAGTTACGCTACTTGCCATTTCCTCATAATATCGAAATAAGTTATAATAGAAAACTTTGCTATAT
This sequence comes from Campodea plusiochaeta, assembly GCA_034698565.1. Classification (NCBI taxonomy): domain Eukaryota; kingdom Metazoa; phylum Arthropoda; class Diplura; order Rhabdura; family Campodeidae; genus Campodea; species Campodea plusiochaeta. Next base: position 700 of record JAQIWE010004539.1, read on the forward strand.
TTTAACCTGTTAAATTCTGTTTATGTAGTATTAAGAAATATATTAAATTAATACAGCATTAGTACAGTTTTATTAGGTTCCTTTATAATATGAAATAATTAAACCAAATTTCCAATTTCATTCAATTACAAGTAAAAAAAAAAAGGAACGAAACGGAAACGAAACATCCTCTCCCCTGTCTGTCAGTTGGTAAGTTTTATTTCAATTGGAAATTAAAATAGGATTTTGTGTAACTATATACTAGGAGTCACCATTCTTCAAAAACAAGTAATTCCATATTTTTATATTTACAGGAACATGACTTCAGAATCTACAACGCATGGCAGAGAATCTGCAGCAAAAAATTGACATAGTTCCTGTTTTCACAAGCAACAACGCTCGTAATATTCTTAAAACTGACACCATATTGAGTGGCACTAAGTACGAAAGTCAGATGAATAAATACATTGCTCACTCTACAGTTGTTTCCAGGAAATTTTATGTGAATTTGCAGTACGATTTTCCACTCATGGATGAATCCGCGCTGAGAGATATGATTGTATGTTCGGACACTGCGTTCATTTGAACAGTCTTGAGGTCTTTGATTATACATTCATTAATTAATATGATATACATAGAGATAAAAGTTAATGAGAATATATCAAATTGATTACGAATTTGGTACTGTATAAAATTCAGAGGACTTTCATTGCTTTTCCTTGGAGTAAATAAAAACGTAAATTATAAGAAAAGCCGTAAAATATGTTTTTAATTTTAACATTTTTTAAGCAAGAATCTTAATACAGTCTGTAGATTTTTTTCCTTTTACTTTCATCTCACGAAAGTATGTGTTTCAGATACCCAATCTCTATGGAGTATTTCGTATGGGGCACACAATTTGTAAATATAACGTGTTCCACCGTGCAAAACACCAGGAAAGTACATGTACATTACAACGTGCAGATAAAGAAAATCCCATATGGTTCACCAGTAGGAGATGACGGCTACGGGATCAGCTTCAGTTCGGCTTTCATTCCCCGGATTCTGGAGACACTTCCGGTTATGGTTGAAAATATAGAGTATGCACTACCAGGTAACTGGAAGATGGAGTTGAAGGACGAAGCAGGACGCCCCAGATCGCTGGTAATAAAACGGGTCGACGATCGAAGGAAAATGCCCGAAGGTTGGACACTGGCTTTACCATACGCTCAACTGGGTGATTTCTCAAAATACCTCAAAATTGTCTACAATGACATAGAAATGGAAAACAAGATGGAACCGACAGGATTTTGCACACTGGGATGCTATTTAATATATTTACTGTATTTGTTTATCAGCTAATGATTTTATATAAAAGTGTAACACTCACTATTAGAAAATACAGATTATCTTTTACTTTCAGGCTGAAGAAATAGTTACCTATGTGAGGAAATTGCTAGAAAATAATCCTATGTCTACAGAATTTGAGGAGTTTTTAAATGGTCATAGTAATGACACTGAATTATCCCTGTCTGAAACACCAACTGACCCACTTCCACACTGGTGCATCTGTCTTAACTGTACTCCCACACCTGAAGAGAAAGTGTGCTGCAGGCGAGTAAATTGTTGAACGGAAGAACATGAATGTGCCCGTTTCTGTTTTGACGAGATAGTGGTCAGAACAGCTGTGATGTATAAAATGAGTTGTATGCTAACCCTGATGCAAGGGTGTATCAAGCAACTACATATAAATATACAGAACCTCTAAAGAGACCACAATAATCTACTCTACATTTACAGGTGAAGCTACAAGAAAGAAACGAGTTTTAGGGTCATGCAGATTATTGCTGTTAAATTATTTTGACATAAATGACAATTTTAGCATTGATTACATTCATAATGTACTGTTACGAACAGTAAAAACTAATTTGTGGTTTGATACTACACCTTCTAATTTCCGATGGTACCAAAATACAAATATCTTGCGAACTGTAGATTGCCAAATAGAAACCATTCAACATTTGTCTCATCTGATGTTACTACATTACCACAAAGTTTGAATGACCACGCCCATTGGAAGTCTTGAGTATGGACCCTTCGTATCCCCTTTTATTTCCTGTATTATTTAAACCCCCTCGTCTCTGGCTTATCAAGAGTCATCAAAATAAGATTTCTTTGCATTGCATTTTTTTAACTATTACTTTTTCCTTCCTTTTCTCCGATGTTCTTTGAGTAGAGGCGGTGGTGTTATGATTAGAATACGTAATAGTTTTCAAACAATAAAATATCTAATCTGCAAACACATAAAATGTACATACCCAAAATCACAGACTGGGTTTTTAGTTATTTGTGCTTACATCCCTCATAAACTTAACATTTTTCAAATAGAAAGTATGTTTTAAATAGATGAGAAACTATTTCCATTGTTTGAAATAAGAGCATAATACCTTTAAAAGTATATTTCAAAGTGTTTACTTTTAGTTCTAAAAACTGTTATATCCTAGGTAGAACAGTTTCTTTTTCAAATTTTGATGATTCATTATCGACTTTAAATAATGATATTCAACAAGTCTACAGACCAAACAATTAGTTTTCAGGATCTGTGGCATACACTACTAATTCCTTGTTTTAAGCCAACTTTAACGGTAGAGTGAACAATTTTTTAAAATATTTAGTTTAACAAAAACTTTCATTAAATTACCATACGCCTTGAGAATGTTTGAGTTACTGGTTTTTAAGGTTACGCTGGTTACCATACGCCATTATTTTATATTTGATTACCGTACAATCGTATATTAATATACAGTACCAGACCACCAGTACTGGAAGTGACAACTTACCGGTACCCAAACCTTAAGAAAGTAATAGGGTGTAAATTTCTGATACAAAACCTGCTCAAATAACACTATCTTATGAACTAGCCCTTGGTTATTCTTATTGGATATTCTTTATAATATCACAATAACTAAATAATTAACTTTCAGCGGTTTCAGGTGTTACCGGTACATTAAATGTGACATTTTTAATGAATAAATTAAATATAATGTTAAAATGCCATGTTGTAGGATAATTGTATTGAATTGTTTTAAAAGTTATGTAAATTTGTAGTGTAAAGTGGATACCAGTTTCTGTTTATTATCTTCAAAAATAGTAATCTGTTTATTAGTTTATTATTCTAGCGAAAGTCATGGTTTTAATTTTGCAAATTTCACTCATTCAACAAATTGTAATAAGTATGCCTAATAACTCAAAATTTACTAAATAAAGCAGGAAGAGTGACCGTATCCATTTAAGTATTACTGAATCCAATTCTCTATATAATGTAGGCCTATATTGTATCTGTTTAACTACTAACTCATTAAGTTTATTGATCATTGATGTTTCAAGAACTTTACAAAGTTTGTACCTTTAATGCATAATTTTTTACAAAAATCATTGTTTTCCACAGCATGGAGTGAAATCATCATGTAACCTCCAAGTGAAAGCACTTGGCATATTATTAGGAAGAATTATACAGTCCGGAATTGAAGTTGAAAAAGTTGTGACAGACCAACATTCTCAAGTATCAGCTTACATGAATCAACACCATCCATCAATTTGACGTATATGGCACGCAGCGTAATATATGAACAAGAAATTAAATGAGAATGCCAAAAGACCTGGTAGTAACTTACTACAAGAATGGAGCAAAGCCATTTACAACCATTTTTGATGGAGTTATAGCAGTTGTGAAGATAATGTAGTCAACCTAAGGTAAGCATACTTTGCAGCAACAGTTGATCATGCTTTATGTTTGGTATGTATAATAACAGATGGCACTGAGTGTTTATAAATAGTTATTTGATTTGACAGTAACGCCCTCCTCATGACCAAACAGGCGAATTATAAATGTTCATAACCAGTCGTAGGATATCAAACCATCAGTAAATTCTTTTAGTTACAAGTAACTTCTTGACATTGATGAGATACCCAACAATTAGATTATTTGTTGTAAACTTTAAAAATTATTTAACCACTGGTATCCTGAGACCCATTAATTTTTCAAAATAACTCTAAAATATTAGGGGTCAAGTGGTATAAATATGAGACTGTACAAAAATTGGGATAAAAATGACACAGCGCTCTAACTTTATTTTGCATGACACTATAACTTTTTTTTTCATTGTGTAGCCTAAGAAGTGAAGAAAATATTTTGTATTTAAGTCTTATTTGTATGGTTTGTATTTACAGGTGAAAAAAAAAACATTTAAAAAAAAAAGCATTTTTTTCCACCCAAAAACATTAATTTTGTCTTCTGTAACTTCCTACCCCAGCTGCTTTCCTATATTATGAAATTCAGTTATTTTTTTCTACATATAAAGAATAGGCCTAGATGTCTTTATAATATCCTTTAATATTTTTCATTTAATTTCAAGTTGGGGCTTGTTTCGAGACTCCGTGGAGGCTTCGTTAGTAGGACAGCAGGTCTGGGCTGTGACTTTGGATGCTGTACCTCATGATTACAGCTTCGCAATGTATCGGCACGATTTCCGCATGGTGATGCACCCCAAGGCGATGCTGCCGTTTTGTGGCGTACGGTATTACCGCGACACACTGTTCGGCGGTTTATAGGTAAAGTTAAAAATCCTGTTATTTCGTTTATTTACAGTATGTGTTTTCGTTTTCTTTTTTTCTCTATTTAGCTCACTATGATGCGATTTGTCCAGCTTAGTTCGACCTCGTTGATGAGTTTTGTGAACTTTTACACACGGACTCTGAGTGATCCTCGTTTTAGTGTATTTAATTTTGCTACCTTTTTGTGTTTCTTTTTTCCTTGTTAATAAAATTATAAAGATATTTTTGGTGATAAAAATCCGGTAGTTTTTTTTATCATGGAACCTATTGGTTTTGTCTTGTAGGTAAAAATGATCAATTCAGTGTCGTGTCACCCATTTGCTGATCTGGGGTAAGTTGTCATGTCTAATATCTACTATATAAACGACAAGTCTACCTGCGTCTTGGAGGCCTGTGTCACGGAAACCTGTGTCTTGGACACCGCGTTACGTGTACGTCCGACTTTGGGAGCCACACCCCTTTCCCCCCGATAAGGACACGTAATCGTTCCCGGTAAAGCCACGTCAGCAATCCCGATAAGGACATGCAATCGTTCAGATTAAAGCCACGTCAGCAATCCCGATAAGGACACGTAATCATTCACGGTAAAGCATAACTTTACTGTACACTCTGTACAGAAAAAAACCGGCATTTCATTAACCATTTTCTTTATAATTATTTCTATAGTATTATCGTGAATGAGGCAATTAGGTAAGTTTTATTCTAAGCTTTCTAAAAAAAAGTGAGTAAGAAGGTATAGCAATCTACATATAAACGAGAAGTCTACGTAGCTGCTACAGCTGACTTTTGTTGTTATTTTGCTTCCTTAACTGCACTTAGTGCAGTATCTGGCCCTCTCTAGTACTCTATAAAAAAAAAGTAAAAATCTGATCAGCGTATCAGTTGTTCAGCAGTGATTTGTACAGTATCATGTCAGATTTATGTAAAATATGAAAATATTTATTTCGATGAGAATTTATAAGCCTGCTACTGAGGACCAAGCCTACAGTATATTAATATTTACTGAACATAATTACTTTGAGTACCTGAAAAATTCACTTATTGTAACTTAATTGAAGATTCTTCAAAATCTTCATAATTATATATTTGATAATCAATTATATTATTTAAATCACCTTAGTGAAAGTTCATAATATTTACTTTATCTATATCACAAACTATTGCGTTCTGTCTTTATCTTATAAGAAGTCGTTCATTAGTTCCTTAATGAATATCAAATATTATACGCCTTCTAGACATTAATAATGATTGTTAGATTAGATTACTACTGACAGAATATTATAAGATTATGAATTTATGTTATATACATTGACATTCCAAAATATTACAGATTTAAAATCTTATAAATGATCTGATCTTCTGACTTTAAACAAAAATATAAAAACTTAATAATACTTTTGATGAGTAAAACTTTTATACGTAAAACTTTTATTTTAAACATTTCTAATGGTGGTATCAGAGTCTTGACTATAATTATGTTATAATTATACTGTAGGAAATTTAAAAACCTATAAATATAAATACTTACAATAATATTAATACATACTGTAAATAACTAATTGTTTCCTTATAATTGAGATCCATTGAAGTGGTGAAAGATATACCTGCCTCGCGAACATATGACCCAAATGTATAAATTAGCACATTTTGACAGTTCTAATCCCCTAACAAAAGGGTGGACAAAAGGACCGCTGTTGTTTACTATTGTATACAATACTTTCTCCTGTCAAAATCGTCACTTTAATTAAATACATTTGGGTCTTATGTTTGCGAGAGGGGTATATTGAAAGTCACTTTATCCTAAAATGAAGTTGTCACAAAAGGATAGTGTACATCAATGATGTTGTGTCTGCCTATCGGCCAGGATACACAACTTCAAACGTAAGATTCCCGTACGGTAATTCCGAGGTTTTTTATGATTTTATTTCCATGCTTCGATAAATAAATAATGCAATGTTCCATAATTATAGGAGTATATTATATAAATATAAAGTTTTAAGAATTGCAAGATAACAAACAATAATATTATTGTTTTGCTGCTAGAAAACATGAGCTATTTACGTTACCATTTTAATTGCTTTGTTTGATAACAAGTTCAACATGTTAATCTGGTAATGTAATTGTTACATATGATATTTCGTAATAAATTACGTAATAATATTGATTTGTTATGATTTTAGATATTTCAGTAATTAAAAGTTCGAATTAGTCATCCTGAATATTGTTATTAATCTGTTTCTTTATCATTTATTCATTTCCCGATTTCTTGTTATTAATTATTGTTATTATTTGTTATAAAACATTGTCATACGGTAGATCTACAAGTTGCAACTTATATTATGGTGGATACTATTATAAAATTAATATAGGTTGAAATTTCATTATTTCTAAAAAAGTGTAACTTATAATGTTATTCTCGTAGAAAATTAAGTACTTTTTCAGAATCAATGTGAAAAGTGTATTTCATGTCTATACTGTAGATCAACTAAACATGTAAAATTTAAAAATATAACTGTATCATTATACCAATGACTCAAGTCATTCTACAATAAAATTTATTTTCATATCCGTAAAAGATTCCCATAAAATGTCATTCCTTATAACGAAACATGTCTGAAAAGTTAACATGATGCAGCAGTTATTTTGTACAGTATAGTTACGGTATTTCACTGGTATTTTTTTCGTAAAACATATACTTATACCGTAGGATCAAATATAAAAATAGCATTAATTTTGTTGTTTCACAATGTTTTTAATATACACACAGATTTGTAATATTGGAATAAAAATGTATACACAAAAAGCAAGCTCTATAAATATTCATGAAATTGATGAACCTCAAATAATAACATTTTTCAACAATTTATATGCAAAAGTACAAAATAATAATTAAAAAAAAGTAAAACAAAATACCTTCACATATCTCACAAACTGTCTTATAAGCAGAATCTCAAATTAACTACAAAACAGTGAGGGATAAAAACTTTTCTTAAAATCTGAAACTTTGATAGATGTTGGATTCACTGCAGTCTTTCATAACAAGTTTGTCAATAACAATTTTTTTCATTAGAATCGGAGATGTATTTGTTTTGCCATACTGTTTTTCGGACTCTTTAACGAGTGTCAAACACTTATTGTCAATAACACTTTGCAGACTGAAGAAAGGACCACGAGCGCGATTAAAATTAATTATTCTCCATTCTTGATTTATGTTTCCAATTCCACATTTTGAAGTACGTATAGTATAATCTTTGCTTCCAGGGTTGTATTCTAAACACATCTTTGAACCAGGATGAGAGACAGAGCCGGTGATCAACTGTTCGTTTTCAAAAACCCAACGAGAATTCACGTTAATTCGACACTTTTTGGTTGCAGAGAGAGTATCCCATTTGCCCTTTTTGACTGCTTCAAAACAAAAATTGTCCGGTTTTGACTTGAGAAATGTTCCTCTGCCCATTTCGTCTAATGGAGCGCCATTTGATTTTGGAATGTTAGATAGAGCCAACAAACCCAAACACTTGCACCAAAAAAGAAACTGCATTTTACTACGTAATAATGTATAAGTAACACCTTTCAGATATTGATTTGAAATAAATTATTTTTTCTGATGTACAGTTCTTTTTATAATAAATTATATCAACAAGGAAAAAATCTAAAGTTATTGGCCTGAGGTAATAAGATAAGTTAATTTGCATTTAATAGGTGATTCGTTAAAATATCAATATTTATAATAAATTATGTTGAAATGGTTATAATATTAGAGGCGGTTATGATTATATAAATACGATTTGTCGCTGGAAGATAAATACGGTATAGGAAACGATATATGACTCACAAATGTAGAAAAAAGGAGATCATTGATCTTCGAAGTAAATATAGCAAGCAAATATTGATAGCTATAGCTGCAACTTGCAATGTTTTTACCTTGATTTTAAGTATTAACAGAATTACGCCGCCGTTTAAAAATATTTTTATATTTTAGCAAAAATTCAGACTCGTACAGGTGCTGTGTACATCACTCTGTACAGACTTCGGGTTGGGAGCATGGCTAAATCTTATTATCACACTGAAGTGCTGTTGCGCGAAATAATTCTGTAATAATAAGATACATGTACTTAAGGTACTTTGTAGATACAGTAAATACATTTATTGTGATTGTATTTTAAAAATATTAAAGTATCATGCTTGTTATTCTAGTAAAAAGCAACGAAGCGTTTTTTATCCCCATATTATTGCCTTACCCAAGAATTTTGATTGGAGATCATAATTATGGTTTTCAATTTTTTTTTCAAATTATCCTATTAATGTTTTGGTAATAAAATACGGTCTTAAACTTCCAAAAATAGGTATAATTTCTCAAATTTTCAACTAACTCGGGACTTCCCGAGATTTCGTTAGTTGAAAATTTGTGAAATTATACCTATTCTTGGAAGTTTAAAATCGTATTTTATTACCAAAATATTATGCAAGAAACTTCTAGCCTCAGATACACTATAATCCTATTAAATTGTGGGTTTGTCATAATTATATATTTTATTTCATTTAAATATTTCAAAAGTTCACAGCTATTTCTCAAATTAGCACTTCAAATATTTCAAGTGAAATGATTTTAAACTCTGTTGTCTCATAATTATATAGATGGAAATTTCTTCTTGGTTCATTCATACTGTAGTTGTAATAAAGGGGTTTTGAATCCAAACCCCTTTATTACAACTACTGTTGTCTCATATTGATACCTTTATTTTGTAGAAATTACATTTTGGCAATTGGTTGAAAATACCCTAAATATTATTATCTGAAATATTTTGTTTTTCATTGAACTTAAACTTTCTTCAATTTTCCAAACAACTGCGTAGTACTCTTCATTTTTTATATTCAAATCGTTCGATACTTCCTTAACGATATTTGTTTATGTACTTCAGTTATGCTATATATAGATTAGATATGTAGTAAGACAATAACTTCAAAAATTCTTAAGTACCCCGCTTATTAAGTAGATAACTCACAGAAGATTAATAATTTGAATATTTATCAAAATTAGATTACTTTCAAGAGAAAGAAAGAATAAAAATCCTCCGTTCCCTATTATGCAGTAAAAATATTTAAAGTGTCACATGAAGATAATGAATTCCCGGTTTTCTGTTATTTTATTGTACCTTATATTGTTAATTTCTTTTTTGCAGAAAGTTTCAGATTTTTTGACCCAACGGATCAAGAGATATTTCTGTTTATATAGTCGATAGATTTTCCACAAATCGACCTGCTTATATTCGCTTCCTTTCGAAAATATGAGAGTTATTCGATGAAAAACCTTTTTCAGAACACTATTAAGTAGCAACAAAACTGACTTAAAAATAATACAAATTAATCATTTTATTCATATATCAGCAGTTGTCTTGTTTTGGGCCACGCTTG
>JAQIWE010004540.1:0-10684 GCA_034698565.1 Campodea plusiochaeta
TCACAATAGTAGTACTTTAGTAGTATTTTAGTACTACTAGCCAAATTAGTTTGCTTCAAGTGTACTAATAGTATACTTAAGTAGCCTCTCATTTTCACAAGGGGTGTTATACTTAAGATTTTAGTGTCTCACTGAAATACGAAATACGCTTCAATACAGTGCGATAAGCTACAGTAAAATAAGCTGCAATATGTTATAATACGTATATTCTGAAATGCTTTGCAATATGGTCGCAATAAGCCTATATAATACGCTTGCTACAATACGGAGTAATACATGCAGCAATACGATGTAATACGCTTGCTACAATACGGCGCAATACGCATATAATTTATTTACTTCCAATCACCAACGAACTAAAGTTCAGTTACAAGTAATTTCAGATTGATATATACAGAATAATAATATATTATTTATGAACATAATAAACATAATTCACAAATGTAATAAAAACATAAGTTACAAAATTAATTATCTTGATTATACACGTCTGCAATACTGTTACCTCTGTATACACCGCAATACGAAAGTTAACAAGCCCTCTGTGTTTCTTTCAGATATCAAATTGTTTTTAAAACAAACGTTAGCAATTACCATAATACATAACGTATACTATACAGACCTTCGACGACAGTTCCGTTTTCACAAAATGTATAGACTGTATTAGAGTGCTTGATGTAATATTTAGTGAGCTATGAGAAAGGAGTTATAAATACAGTATAATGTTATTCTTATGGCGTTATTATTTATTCTATGTTTCAGAGCTGACTAAATATTGCGAATAGTCTTATAATAATTTATTATTGTAGTGACTTAATTTGTTAATTGCTATGTTTTACTGTTTATACACACGGCGAATAGAACGGTATAACAGAGCTGTTTCACCTCTTGAAGGCTTAACAGCTATACTTGTCTCAACATTGACATGATATTCTTGAATTATCATGTCAATATTGGGACAAGCATGACTGATGAGCTTTCAAGAAGCGAAACAGTTCTCTTATGCCGTGTCTATTTTCGGGTTTATGTAAAACGTATAACCCCAAAACTGTAAAGTTAGGCCTACTAAATTGGTTTAAAAATGATTCCAAAGACACCAAATTATAGCTGGGGATTAGCACAACCTTATTACAAAGCAGAGACACCGACTTTCTGGAAATCCATGGGGGCTCAAAGTATAAAAATACGAGAGCGTCGCAGACCGCTCGCGAAGCGTCACCGTGGTTGTCACAAGCGAAGAAAACTTTCAAAAGTCGTGATTAAAACCTCCGTATTTAGACAGTTTTTATTCATATTTTGTAAACTTTCGGCCTCAAATCTCTGTTATTTTTTTTTTTAGCTTTTACTAGTTTTGCTTCGTTTTCTACAGTTTTTGTCAGTGTTATCGTTTTTATTTTTAAAAGGGCACAATTCTTTAAAAAGAATAACAATTTCAGAGTATTAAGAAAATTTTAAAGAAAGTATGGTTAATTTGGCCATAAAGTCACTAATTTAAAATGGAAATTTATAAAAAAAAACTGCACTTTTAAGAAATTCCCCTTGATTAGTTCAACGGGGGCACCCTGTCAGAATCCCTCATTCACAACATAATTATAGCTGCCAAATCAAATAGTCAAATATACAAGAGGTCAACGCCCACTCAACCAAATTGGAGTCAAACACATCACCATCACAAAGTCAAATGAATAGCAACAGTACAGAAACGTATAGACATTTTTTCATCCAGGAAAAATTTTGGACATCCCCCGTAGTTATAGTTATTTTCGATTTAACCTATTAGATATTTATTCGTTTTTGTGACCTATATCCCAATATGCTGGTGACCCGAATAACCTAATGACCCATTTTAACTCTTCAAGCCTATACTTATAAGAATAATATGCAACAACCTAAAAATAATCCTTAAGTCCCGAGCTCTAATCCTCCATAATATTTCACGTCTGATGCTGAGGCTCTGTTTTCATAGCAGTATTTAAGCCGTAAATTTATATCTCCTCTCTCCTGTGATAATATCATATAATGCTTCATCTCTAGTGTATCGATCTTTTATAAAATATTTCGAGGTCAAACAAGGTCATGTGAGACTTTGTGGTGTAAAAGAAAATAATTCTTTGTCGAAAGATGAAAAGTCAAAGAACGAATTTGCGAAGTTTAAATAATTCAAGAGGATGGATTCATGTACAACTCGTAGGAAAGCGAAATGGAAAGCTATATACTTTCAGTTTCGGAGTAGCGCCTTTTTTCCTTTCGCTCGTTTCAATTTAAGTGTTTTTGTTCCATAGAACAGAATGCCTTTAACTCCCTAGCAATTATTTAATAACCGTGTCACAGATGATAGTTTGGAAATCAGTTAAATTCTACATAATTATATAAGAGTCTCGTATTATAAATTCGAAAAAAAGAAGAAGAAAAAAGAATAGTACACTTATAAGCATTTAAAAAAATTGATTTAGCGGCTGTAAAAGTATATAATGTACCTATAGAATGTTCTCTACAATGCGAAGTTAATGATAATGACGTAAATAATGTACACTCCATATTATCTAGCAGTAGCATTACTATGATTAATCATATACTATAAATTGTCTATATTTTTCCAAAAATAATAACCAATAATAGTTTTTCCCAACAGAACCTTCCTTTAACATTCTATATGACTTCAATTTCATTTCCTTAATGTTTTTTTTTCTTTCGTATATAAACTAAATACTTTTTAAGTATAATATGTTCTCATAATATAAATAATTCGTAAATAATAATTATATCATGTACACTGCATGGACTGTCGAATCCCACGGTGACATAGCATAGAGGTTTTTGGTAATTGAGAAGCTCTACTCCAGAATGACAAACTCCGAGAAGAAAATTTCGAGAAAAAAACTTTCCACGAGAGTTGACTCAGTTCATTTTGGTAAAAACTTTGAAAATAAATAAATAAAGAATAAATAAATTGTTTATTACATGTAACCTGCCCGAGACCCATATTTACATCGCATTTTTTAAAAGAAATAAGGAACCTGATCGTTTTCTGTCGTAAAATGAAATTTCATTACCTTTTAAATTAGGATTTGGTTAACTTTCAAGAAATATTTTTACATGAGAATAAACTTGAGTTATTTAACCACGAACAATCAAAATTATTTCAAAAAATGTCTTTTTTGAACTGACTAGTACACTTTGAAATAGGGATCTTCAAAGAACCAATCGAAAGGAGCAAAAAATAAAATGGAAAGTTATAGTCTTGGCGAGAGCTTCACAAGGTCTCAACTCTCTGATGTTTCAAAAATCAGCTGTTTCCACCACCATATACTGTACAGGTGTACCATCTGCTGTCGGGAAAGAGAACTTTCCGTCGGCAGTGGCGCCACAGAAATCAATAGTAGTGACGTCGTTCTCCCGCTTCAATTACTTATTATTTGAATTAAGGACATGTAGTTTAGGGTCATGTGAGATTAAGCAAATTTAATGGATGTACGCAATTAATTTTTTTTGGTAAATCTTACTGTTGTTATTTGATGTTATTGAGGCGAATATCAGGGATTCACAATTTTGTTTACGAGAATTTAACTTTGGACACGTTGCTGTGAAGATTCGTTATAATAAATTTCATCTCTAAATTTTGTTGATTTTCTAGTTACCTAAAGTTATTCTAAATCACTCATATATGTCTATTTCTCTGAAACTTTCAGAATTTATGGGAAACCAAGACAATGGAGAAGGAAATCGTAGCAGACAGACTTTGTTTCAGCATGGGCTATAGTATGACATAATATGTTGAAGCTCTATTCTTAACTGTTTCAGCTTATTAAATTATTAGAAGATTTGCAAAGGACTATATTATAAATGAAATGTTTTTAACTGACTACTTTACATTTGAAAAATAAATTAAGAACAAAAAAAGTTTCGGCTCAATTGGGACTCGAACCACGACCTCGGTCTATCCAGGACCGTGCTCTACCAACTGAGCTATTGAATCCGACTAATTTTTCTCGTTCTTAATTTTGCATAATAGTTACTCGTCAAATAGAAGCAATCAAATTGCACATACTAAATGACACTGAACCATTTTAACCATAAACATTAATATACAACTTAATCGAAGTTAAACTGTCATTTATATCACTGTATGCTATTCTAATCATGAAATTCTGCTATATATTCTTTGAACTGGATCATAGTTTCATCCGAGAGGTGACCCACACCGATGTACAAATTTTTTGAACACTGCCATGAACACTGCGCGAACTCCAGTGAACACCACCTGAACTCCGGTGAACACCCATCAACTTCTACTGAACACCGAAATCCGGTGTACATATTTTTGAGAAGAGGTTAACCTCTTGGCTCCATCTTAATTAAAATCTCTTGAAATAAAAGAGTGATTTTTTTTACTTTGTTTAAATTATACAAATTAACCACTATCTTTTATTCATATCCTTACAAAACAAAAAAAGACGTTTATAAAAGACATTTTCTTCTCTTTCTTTTATACCAAAAATATACCTTTTGTCTCCACATACTCCATTGAAAACACACTTTGTATAATACGAAGCCATGCAATTCTAACAATGAAAGCTTAACGTTTGTATAGGGAAACTACGTCTTACCTTACAACAATGTTACAATGGTTTATTGTTTGTAGCTGATGAACCAAATTAACATTAAAAGCAAATGAACTACACTATACTAATGAATAGTGTTCCTATCGGTACGATATAAAATATCGTTGATATCGATATTCCATCCATGAAAATCGATAAATTTGCATTTTAATTTTCAATAACGATATATGAAATGTCAATTTTCATAATTATTAGGTGGTTGATACAATATATCTGATCATTAAGAATAATGCTGCTAAAGAAAATCTGAATAAAATTTCTATCTTTTAAGGATTTAGATTAGAAAAATAATTTACATATTAATCGATATGTTTGATATTTTCGGTTGAGTTCTATATAATAATGATACTTTTACTTTGTAAAATGGTCGAAAGAGAAAGTTTGCAGCAAAATATTGAGCATTTTTTAACAATGAATAAAATCTGTTCAGACATAATGAATTTGTAGATACGTCCATCATCAAGACAAAACCGAAATTCTATTTCATAGTATACTCCCTTTAAATTCAATTTTACGTTTTCCCTTATACAACCAACCTACAGTATATGCTTTTCTTCCAAACTCTATAACCCACGATACTAAATTACTGTATATACTATATAGTGCCCAATTCCGAATTCTTTGAAGATCGAAAGCCAAAGATACAAACAATGAAAGTTTCTTCGATACAAAATAAAGGTTGCTTTGGAAACTATTGAAAGAGAAGCTACTGTACGGTAGTGTATCAGTATCCATGTCATAAAAAAGAAAATGGTTTCTATGAAAGTCTGATGTGTTTTGGAAGAAAGGTTACTATACATTTGGTGAACCCAGACGTTAATGTAATTATAAAAGGAAACAGATACAGTGTTTATATTACTTTAGTAATAGTGCTCTAAGTTTACAGTTTAGCAGCTAATGTCAAATCAGAGTTTAGGTTAGATATATCATCAAGTTCAATTTTTGCAATATAAAAGACGATGTTTATAATAATATATATTTTTTCTACGTGTTTCTGTTAAGAATGTTCTTTGATCTGAAAGTCATTTGAATAATCGTACTAATTTAAACACTTCAATGTAGGTTTTGAGAAATATTTCTGAAAATTTAGTAATAAAAATAATCTATCTGCCATCGCCAACTGTAATTACAATTAATCTGTTATTTGTCAAAGAAGTGATATGCTGTGAAACAATCCTGTTCTATTCGGTTAAAATAATTATTTTCATAACTGGTTTGATTCAATATAGTAATAAATTATTATGTTTGCCTTTACTTATTGATTATCCCGCGTAACATTTCTTGATTTTACACAAATAACAAACCACTATGAACTGTTCCGGAAGATGGAAGTTACATATTAAGAACAACGGTATATTTTTATAGGTTTTATAACAATCAATATTTTTTCTGATATACATCAATTTTTGTATATCGTACCGGTATCTTCTTAAAAATTCAAATTCTCTATTGTGTTTTGTGTAAGAAATATGAGAGAATTACACATTATAATTTTGTATTTATGTCATTCAAATTTACATCCAGGATTGATCTAACTCGTAAGAACATTACTTAAAGTTTATATTACTAAAAAATATATTACTAAATATTACTAACTTAATATTAGAATATTACTAACTTTAACGTTTAACATGTAACGAAGAAGATTTTTTTCCTTTCTCATACAATTTTCACATTTTTTAACAGATACACAAATTAAGTTACACAAAATTATACGACATTGAACTCATGCTACCTTATATTACATAGCATCTACACAGAAATGAAAATTATTTTGATGTCTTACCCGAATGATCTTGACCTTCTAAGAAGGGGTGACTTGAGAGCTAGAAGAAGTTTCTTTCGTTTCTTCATTTTTTCTCTGGGCTCCATAACCACTGTTGCACTCGTGGCATCAACTAGTATACCCTAGAGTGAAAAGAAATGGAAATATTAAAATGAGACGTGACGTTTTTAAAGTTTTTTTTACGATATGTTATAAAGAGAGAAATATAGTTTACTGTGAAAGTCTGTGAATTATAATTATATATAATTTGGGTAGAGGACAAACGGGGTCAAATATGTTTTAACTCATGAGCATGAAATACTGACTCAACTGCTTATTTAGTGACACATTAGAGGATGATGACTTGTGAATTCTGATGTACAACTATTTTCAGAATTCTCATAAATTCCACCCGACAAATTCCAAAAGAATTCCGGCGAAATCTCCTAATTCTGGTGTATGCAATTTTTTCCCCTTTTCAAGGAATTTGACCCATGATTCCTTCAGTGATTTAGTCTATTTAGGTCACTGACTCAATATATATATTGGTGTGGTCATTCAGACAGTGATATAGTTTTGAACCAGTGATATATTTCACGATGTTGACCCCCATTGACTTATTCCACCTCTGCACAGGAATTCCAATGGCAACAGACAAAATAATCTCACAAAGTGACTTACGATAGTCTATTTAACTTAAATACAGTAATACTTAGCTATTCTCAGTAATGTGGATATCAAAATCAACATTTACGCTAACGAAATAAAATCACATTGCAAAAGCATCTCAAATTCGACCAGATATCAGTTTGTAAGATCAAAATTTCTCAAAGTTTAGTCTTTTTTTTTTCGAAGTTTTGCCATCAACGAAGAATATCGCGGACATAAAATCACAAAAGTTAAGACATAAAAAAGTCTGTTGCAGTAACACTTGCACAATATCGAAACTGGTGTTATACAAGAGTACAGAAAAGTTTTGATATCGTCAATATACGTCAACAGTATGAGATATGCTCTCTTGAGAGAAAGTTGTATAATATTTTGTCTGAAAGTTGGATTCGTCTGCTTTCTTAGTATAATAGTGTATTGAATCACTTAGAGAGAATAATATGTTTATTTACATACTCTGTTTACATATAGTAAGTTGACAAGTGCCACAGAATAACAATATCAAATTGATTACAATAAAATATTTTCAAAGTTGTGTTTTTGTATAATTTTATATATAGTTGTGGAGAATATTGCTATACTATTCATAATTATGATTGTATGAGGAAAATTTGTTTGCCTTCAGTTATACATTTGACAAAGAAAAATTAAAAAACGAAGCAATCGGATTTTATTTTCGTTAAAAATCTATTATACCTCCCTCGCAGGTATGACGACCATTCGTACTTAGCACATTTTGACAGTTCTACTAATCCCCTAACAAAAGGGTGGACAAAAAGATCAGTGTTGTTTACTATTGTAATGAAAACTTTCTCCGGTCAAAATCGACATTTTTGCTAAACTGAAATAGTCGTCATGCTTGCAAGAGAGGTATATAACATTATATAAAAGTTAGAAAAATAATAAAAGTATGAATTTCAGAATTATTATTATTATTTGATGTTGCAAATGAATATATTATTTTAATGAAACTATTAACTGACTTAATTAAAACAACAAAAAGTACAGCTAAAGCAGGGCTCGAACCCATTTACATTGGTCTAAAGCTCTTAACAGGATCATAATCAAATTAATATTTTATTAATAAGATGTTGGAATGGCACTTTTCTCTTCATCTGTAATACCTTTTGTCATAAATTAAGAAGAAATTATAGTTCAGTTAAAGCATGATCCGAAACCAAGGACATAAGTTCGAGTCAATCTTAAACTAAAAATTTCCTAGTTTTTAATTTATTATTCCAGTAAGTCAGTGAATTATTTCATTGAAATAATAAAAGTAGCAATAATGTTTTGATCTTTCCGGGAACTTTTACACTTTTTTCTCCTTTGTTCTTTCTCTACTGTACTACCGCAACTGCCAAGTTCGATTGGAAAAGCTGGTAAATCCTCTCTCTTTCTATTGGTCCACTGAGAAATCTGTGGGATTGCGATCTGTTGATTGTGACGGTCAAAGCTTCAATGTCTCAGTCGTGCTGTCCTTCGATCGGAAAAGAAAGATGTCAATCGGATATCTAGAGGAGTCTCTGTTGGTCATCTGTAATACGTGTCAGCGAACAGTGGCGGGTTACTGGAGATTGTGATCTGAGCTGTCATTGAGAGGGATTGAGCGAACTTTTGAGACAGCTCGAGCTCGATTCGTTTTGAATATATTCAGCTCGAGCTCGGATCGTTGGCGTAAAATTCGAGCTCTATAGCTGCTCGTTTGGTTCTAAACTGTATCCAAATGCTTCTCCACTAGCATCTCATCCAGAGTGTTTTAGAAGGGCGCAACGCCCTGTTCTCCATCTGGGTGCACTGCCCTATTTGCAGGGCGCCCTTGTGCTATAATAATCACACCCAGCAAGTTTCAAACCCGTTTATGCGCAAAAATATCAACGAAATATAGTCGTTATATACATCATTTTAAAGGTCTCGACGAGATCTTTCCAATGGCATATAAATAATTTAAATCGGTCTACAATTGAGGACGAAAGGTTAAAAAATGTCAATGAAATATTTAATCGGTCATTTTATATGCCTTGGCAATTTGTTATTACGTAAAAATGTGCCCACTTTAACCTGAATGCGCTCGGCCCCCGAAAAATTCTAGATGAAACACTACACACTCTATTAGAAAATTTACCTTGGTCTGGAGGAAAATAACAATCCAGATGACGAGAATCGAGCAGTAAGGTTCTCTTCTAATCAATGTATTGTAAATTTGTAATAAGTCCCAACTCTCAAGATGTTCAAATTGCAAATTTGCTCTTGAAAACGATGATATTCACAAAATTGAATTTTATTTAGACTTTCCTATAAACTGACGAAAGAATAAGATTTGAGAAGTTTGTGAACTTCTTTTTGAAATAAAGAAAAACAAATGTTAGAACTACAAATTTTCATTAATCGACTGACAACTTCAGGAAAGAGTGTTAAAATTGTACATTAAATTCATTGCAATTAGAAGATGTAACTTAATGTTCCAGAAGTCCTTGCAATATCATTATTCAATCACGAATTCACCAATCCAAAACCAGATGAATTTATTGATCTGTACCGTCGTGCTGATTTAAAATCTCATAAATAATATGATAGCTTTTCCAGACGTGACTCTCAAACATCGAAAACCCATTTCAGTACACACTTTGTACTGCACTTAATATTACAATTCATATCTTATCTATATAACAGGCGAACGTTCGCCGAGACTCATAAAATATTCCAACCTTGTCAAGTTATTATTAATTCCAATATATATGAACTATATCACTCATCATTATATATTTCCCCTACTTTTAAAATTAAGAATTCTGATCACGTATTGGTATCAATGTACCTTCAGTTTGTATTTTATTGATGCCCTCATTTATTTGAGAACAACGTGTTATTATTGGAGTAAAACAAAAGACATTCAAGTAATGGTGAAAATAGTTGTAATGGTTTATCTTTTAAATCGACTGATATTTTAGCTCTTAAAAAGCGTTAAAAAACGATAATATTTTTCAGTTTGATTAATGAGTTATGTTACTGATATTCATTAAATTTCATGTGAACGTGCCACAACAAAATAGAGATAGATGTATTCAATCATGTTTCACATAGAACCTAATTATAGGGTTCAATTTCTTTAATCTCAGCCTCCTCGAAATTAAGACCATTTCTCCTTTTATATAAATTAGAAAAGTTGCTACAGTCATCTCAATTCTCAGCTAGCCTGCCTACGATTCATTCATGAATCACTTGTCTCGTTTAAGATAGCATTACTATCGTTGGTCATTTAGTAATCTCGTAACTAAATGACCAAAAAAATTAGACAAGTGAATCACGGTGTAAAGCCCTCTGTACACGGTCCAATCTGACCATCCCATGTCCAACATATTTACAAATTTACCATAATTATTATGAATGAGCTTCATTCACAAAATTACAATTTGACCATACAATTTCCATACGGCCTGCTGTTTACAAATTTATGAATGAAATTGTTTATCCCGTAGAAAACAGTTTGCTTTATGATCATTTTCTTATTGATATGACGATAATACTGTTGTCTGCGGTACTGTAACATTCACGTTTAGGGCTTGCAATACCGGGATACCGGTATCCCGAAATACCGGTATTTTGTCAAAAATAGCGATACCGAAATACC